>JAOQMS010000178.1:3234193-3254720 GCA_027563885.1 Erythroxylum longipes
TACCGGAATTAACCGGTATGTTGGGTACCGGCTGGTACCCAACGGAAAACCCCGGTACCGGCCGGTATTTTTGGCCGGTACCGAGGACGATTTTACCGTACCGTATTAAAAACTCTGCTTCTAGCAAAAGAAAAATTAAAGAGGCAATGAATGGTTTATTCCTCCTCTTGGTTACAAACAAGGTACACAGTATATATATTAACACATTCTTAAATTATCTTAAGCAAAATTACTTATATATATTAATTAATAAGTCGATTTATTAAACAAATTCATGTTAAAAATAATAATTAGTTTTTAACAGTAATAATTTTAAAATTTTAAATTAAAATATAAAGAGATAATTAGATAACCTAAATTTTGATAAATATAATTTATTAGCAAGATTAAGTAAATTTGTATTTTTAAGGATAAAAATAGTAATTCATTTTTTAACAATAATAATTTAAAACAAAAATTTTAATTAAAATATAAAGATATAAATAAAAATATTTTTTGATTAATTAGATTTTGTAATAGATTTGAAAATTTCACAGATTTCTCAAATATACACGTTACAATATCAACTTTTATACTAAGACTTTAAATTTGCATTAATGATAGGTTCAAAAATGGAGAGTTACAAGGACAAGGACGTACAGCTTATGTTGGGCCCCACATACTCAATTGAGCCGACAGATTCTAAAAGCTTGTTGTTTCATATGAGCCCAACATATTCAACCGGTCGGTTTTCTTAAAAATCAGTCATGAAGTTAAAAATTTTCATGGAGGTTATATATACAGACTGAACTAAAATTTAAGCTAGTTCAATTCTGATCGAATTGGCCAATTGGTCCAATTTGAAAATTACTGAATATAACCCTTTTCCATTCCAAGGCAATGTGTGGTCGACATTAACATAGAATTTATAAAAAGTTTGTTTCCATCTAATCACTTCTTTGTAAGAATGGCGTAATCGATGGAATCACTTGTTTGTAATAATGACATGAGAGTATTGCTAATGCTTACTTAACTAATGTTGAGATTCCTTGATCTATTACTAGTGACTGGGATCCTATCATTTGTCTCATTATTCTTGGGGATCAAAAGTTAAGTTAGTGTACTTTGTTTCTATAGATAGTGATACTATGCCACTTGTTAGATGCTTAGTAACCCTTATCTAGGTTAAGTGACACAATTCTAAGTAACATTTTACGCATATCTTTACTAAAAAACAATTCTTGATAAGAATTTTTTCAAAACTCACTCAGCACTTCCACTTCTTTGGTGAAGCACTTTGTTCAAGTTCAGCGTCGACCAATATTCACTCTGACATGTATATATTTACACCATTCTGGATCTGATTAAAGCTTGTCTGAGTACCAAGTGTTGTGCAAGCTATCACTTCTCTCTCAGTACAACATAACTGGATCCACTGGTCTTTTGAATCTTGGAAATCCTCCTCAGAATATCAGCGAAAGCCTTCTTGTCCTGCACCAATGAGCAAATTCACTTCTCCACAGACAGAATTAGAAAGGTTTCATGTAACAGTGTTTTTCAGGCGAGGCTACACAAAAATGGACGGTCACTCTCATTTAACATAAGATGCATGCATGCCTCTAGCTCTCAAGAAACATAGAGTCCATAATCTTGCTTTGTAATCAATTATTTTTCTGAATCTGGGAAGAACTAAAGCAATCATCAATCAACAGTTGATTCAATTTATAGCATATGCAGGCACAGACATTTTAAACAAGAAAAGCCATACCTCAGAACTTCTTAACCTGGATTTGAACCTAGCAACAAGGTCTTGTGTAGTCACCGGCCCGTTTTGCAACAGAACAGCCCTGATCTCTTCTTCAGTAACTGGTGCAATAGATGATGTTGACCCTGTTTTCGATGATACTGGGGTTCCTTTAGGAGTGGCAACAGTTTTAGTTGCAGGGGTACTTTCTTCTTTAACTGCAGGTTTTGATTCCTGATACCATGCAAAGTCAATCCACATAGTTCTGGAGATTAAAGGTCCCACATGTTAGTCATAATCCAAAAAGAAGAAAAGAGATACATTTTCTGTCTTCACTTTCTTTGGTGTAACACCACTAGTTGCCTTTGAATCATCACCATTTGATTTCCTTTTTCCCTTTGCAGACTTGGAAATTGATGGGGTGGTGCTCTTAGCGGAACCTGTTGTGGGTTTTGATGGACTACTATCCACAGGTTCCTCCTTAGGTTCATCCTTCTGCTTAGGAGTAAGTGCTGGGGATAAATTCGTTTCATCATCTATCTGGACAAGCCCAAACAAGTAATTCATCAATCAAAGCAGATAAATGCAGAAATATAAATGAATGCATGGCAGGCTATACAAAACATCAAATAATTCAGGTGTTAACGAAGTGGCTTATAGCATCTCAGTTTATTTGAAGGAATTGCCTCATGAAGCATTAAATAAGAGGCCTAAGCTACTCAAAACTTGTAATAAAATTATTATTCGTCAAAGGAAGGCCATATAAAGTAGAACAGGAACTAAAATACCATTATGGTCGATCATAAAGATCCACTAATCAGAGAACATTGTAAGCAGTCAAAAAAGTAAGCTAATACAATTAGCTATCAGAAAACTCTTACATCATCTTCATCATCATCGTCATCTTCTGCATCTGAATCATTCAGCCCACCAGCTCTGCCCAGTAGCTTTTTTAACTCCTTCCCAGATTTGCTGAGTCCTCCTTCCTCATTTTCTTCATCCTCATCATCTTCATCCTACAAGACATTAAGATTTCCAATCATCATAAAAACAATGTATTGTGAAAGTTGAAGAGGTAAGAACTTCGATATCTACTAGGCTAATACAACAATACTGCTCAGAAGCCTATGAACAGCAGAGTCTATCTCTTCATCAAAATCTAAACAATTAGATTGCCTTAATTGTTTACACTGGACGGTGTTAGTGATATTGAAAATTGTTTAGATATATGGACAACTTCAATTTTCTAATGAGAAAATTTCCCCATTTTATCTCTCCCATAACCACTCACTACCTTAAGCCAACTCTTCTCAAATTATAACGTAACCATCAATCTAAAACTGCCCTTGATAGTATCGTTGTTGCAAGGGTATAGTCCCTACTCAGACTGACCAGGAGTAAGATACCCTGCATCAACTTATTTGCCAAAATACGAGGAAAAAGAAACAAAGAAGAAAATTAATATCACATGGACAGTAAGCATAATATGCTTCTAAAAACTTAATTCTCATTGTTGCCTCCTTTATTTTGCAGATAATATATAATTGTATCAAGGTTAGCAATTATTGGGTTGCTAGATTTATGAGAATTAGTAGTTTCTTTTTGATTTATGAGCATTAGCAGTTCCCTTTGCATGAAATTCTCCACATTGACTTTCAGTTTCATGTCTCCCCAATTATTGTTGAACTTTTAGACTTAAAAGTCACAAACATCTTAAAAGCTGATAATCCTTGGCATTATAAGTGCTTTCTCTTAAAGCCATTTTTACAATGAGAATAACTTCCCATGTCTCAATCCCTTACATTGGGAATGGGAAGGTTTCCAAAACTTTCTGCATACTCCATAACACACATTTGACCTTACCAAAGTTGATCTGGGATATCTTCTAGGCTAATGATTCTCCTTTACAGCAGTTCAGTTTAAGACTTATTGAGGGTCCATTGGTTCAACAAGATAGAAACTTCATCGTGTAGCATACCTTCTTAGGAATATCTACTCTTAAATCACAAGTCTCAGCTCTGTTTACCAAATCCCACACATGCTTTCCTAGGAGTTGAACTTCATCGAGTAGCATACCTTCTTAGGAATATCTCTTAAATCACATGTATCAGCTCTGTTTACCAAATCCCACACATGCTTTCCTAGGAGCTGATTGCTTTGACCCTCAATCATGCCGAGCTTATCAAGAATTAGCAAGATTAAACTGGTTTCCTTTTCATTTGAATAATCCTCTAAAGGCCTTCTGCGACATGTAGTCATCTAGGCTCTTTCACCAAAATGATGCAGAATAGGTAAAGACAGGGTCAGTAATATGTTAGATAGGTTGAGAGACAATACTAAGGATCAATATGGGTTTTAAGGACCAATGCTAACTGGATATTGGATTAGGTATTCAGTTTCTGGTGATTCTAGAAACTTGGGTTTAATAAAAATCCAAAAGATATTAATGTAGGAAAGGAAGCAAAACATGGTACTAATAGAGTGAAGTTACAAGTGATCTTCTAGGGCAAGGTTTAGGCACAGTTATCTCAGGCATAGATTTAGAAACTATGAACTCCTTTCACGTAGGTTGGGATCTAGGCTGATTAGGTTGTTCTATTACATAAAGCACTATTGGCACTTATATCTTTATATTAGTTTGTCACGTTGAACTCTTACAAATAGGTTTCTGTTGGCATTAAGAAACAGCTAGTCACTATGGCTTGATCAAAAGAGAAGCTTGCACTCTCTCGCTCTTCCTCTCACAGATGTCCCTTTCCCCAATCTTCCCTCTTCTTTCATCCCTGTTCAACCTCGTATTCTGCATTTACTTCTTTTCCTTATTTTCCTCATCCCTCAGCTGTCTTACATTAATTATGCTAATAAAAGAGGAAGGAGAAATTACTATAATAGTGTGAACCAGTTAGGAACAAGGAAAACAAAAAGGGACAGAATACATAAAGCAAAAACGACCTGCTTAATTTCTGGGGGAGCTGGAACCTCAGGAGCCAAATCTTCCCGCTCTTCAGGATCATTACCAACAGTTTCATCATCATCAGTAAAAATCTCTTCATGCTCCCAATCATCACCTAATGCCAGCAGATAAATAACCCAAGTTATTATTTAGTAACTGTAGTATTAGCAACACTTTAAACTACAAGAACCAAACTTCATTACATGATTGATTAACCAAGAACAAAAAGATCACATTACTAAGTGCATTCGAACAAGAGGTTGCCAAAATGAGCATGCAGTGAAAGATTAACAGAAGAGTGTATCAATAAATATTACATACCTATAGCATAAATTGAAGAGAGAGAATTTTGTAGAAGCAATTGAGATTCAGAGTATGGAGAAGCAACACTGACCCTTTTCTATATCATCATCGTCCATATCATGATCACCTCCCCTAGGCCCTTCTTCATCATCATCACCATCTCGTTTGTTGAGTCCAAGCCTACTTTTTCTAGCTGCTTCTTCTTCTTCATCTTCTTCTCCCCTGTCCGAAACACTGCCTTCTTCTTCTTCACCAGTTGTCTTTTTACGTCCTCTTCCACCAGCAACACCACTCTCCTTCTCATCAAATTTTTCCACTTCACCAAATGCGGCGGCTCCATTATTTGCAGCTTTCATCATCCATCTTTCATATCCATCAGCAGTCTTTCTCCTGTTCTTCATCTTCTCTTCTGCTTCCTCCAAAGTAAGTTGCTTATATTGTGCAACCTTGTTAAAATTGTACCTGTTAAGCATATCAACCAGCAGTTAAAATGCATCACCAATTAGCTGCACAAAATTTTAACCAGAGAGTTCTTGAATCATACTTTCAAGTTCTTTAGGTCAACAAATTCTCATAATTATTTTATAATAAAAATGGATAACTGTGGTAAAATAAGACACGAATAGGACTGAAATTAAATCTGAGCAAGTTAAAACTTGGACAGTTCAATCCTATATATTCCTCAATGCACCCAACCCATATAAGGAGCCACAGGCCACAAGTGTACAAATTGTTTAGAATTCATACCAAGAGCCAGCAGGAATAGCAATGAACTCTTTCCCTTGCATCATCAGCAGGTAGTAGGTTGCTGATTGTGAACCTTCAAGATGTCCCTGATACTGAAACTGGCCAGTTTCATCTTCCAACATCCAAGGCTTATTCTTGTACTTCTCCTATGTAAATAAAGTAATGGAAATGAATTTTAAGGTCTACAAGAGGAATAAGAAAGGCAAATAATTCAACCTACAAACCTAATTTGGTGGGGAAATTGGCTTTAAAAGAAGGCAAATAAATTATGACCAACCTTCACCATTATCCTATCTCAAAAGGCTAAGAATAACTAATCTTCCAAGAAGGAAAAACAGCTAGACAGGAAGAGATATCGAATCTAAGCAAAGCAAATGGGGAAAAAATATTATATACCCTCAAGGTATCACTAAGCTGGCGTCCTTGAAGTCCATCTTTATGGAGAGTCCATTTATTCTCCGCATTTTTCTTCCTTGAAAAAGTTGGCAGCCCATTCATAAATCTACCAATAAAGTAGTTCTTCTCACTGCTAGGACTCGCACGAACATTATATTCCTAAAAATGCAGACAACAACAATATGCTCAGAATTCAGCTTTTCCATCAATTCAAAAAAGGAAGCTAATTTTCTCGGCAAAATCAAAAGTTTTACCAACACTTCTACTATTAGCTAGCTTTTTTGGCTTGATCATAACACAACAAACATCATATATGTAAATACCCGTTGACTGTCTCATTCAACAATCTGCAGTTAGAACAATTAAAAGGGAAAAAAAGATAACAAAAGAAAACCAATTCAAGAGTACGAAACTCGGATCAAGCGTGAGACAGTGGCACCACAATCATAGCATTTGCCACGATTCTCGGCCATCGTTTTGCCACAGGACAAGCAAAGAGTCATGTGCTTGCAATTGCTTCCGTACAAATCCGTAGTCGACCCACAGCCACTACACGAGGCCTTCAATAGCAAATCCAACGACATTTTCTCTCCCTCCTTCAGAAACAGCAATACCCAATAGTAAAAAGGTAAAATCCCACAAAGAGCATGTCAGGGTTCAATGAAGATGCGAAATGCGCATAAGCGCAGTGACAAGTACACCCCTTTGGGTCATTCTGAGTGAGGAAGACGATGAAAGATATTAAAGATGAGTTGGTACTATATCTCCTTGGGTACAATCGGCTCTATGAGATTACTACACACTGTCGGTTGCTGACAATCCGACACAACACGACGAATTATAAAACATGGTTTTAAGACAATTAAAATGTTTCCAAACGACAACCTACTTAGTTAGTTAGCAAGTGAAACGGCAATGTTTGGGTTTGTCCTGTGTCATCATAAATCGCAGGAAGTTAAAAGAAATAAAAACAAATAAGTCAGCGACTGGCATTGCTTTTCGCTCCGACAGCAGCAGGCGACCAACTTCAATGGACTCTCAATGGAGGGAGAACAGACTCTATCCTCTATTGGGTACCGTTTTGTTGCTATCTCTGCTTTATCTCAATTTCGACGACAAACTCAGCTTCCCGACCATCCTTCGGCTGCCTAGAATGGGGTTTGTTTCCACCAACTCCACACATTTCGTCGTCTTCAATGGTGGGGAGCAGTCAACGGTCTATGTTAATGGATGGAACTCATACTGGTTGTTGCAGGAGAGTGTGTGGAGTGAATCTAGATCCAAGGTGTCTAAGATGTTTAAGAAAGGTGCTCAAATGGGGCTGAGCGTTTGCAGGACTTGGGCTTTCAGTGATGGTCATGGTCCTAACGCCTTGCAGGTCTCTCCTGGTGTCTTCAACGAGAGAGTCTTTCGGGTTTGTTCTGTTTAATCTCTTATAGAATTTGTGCTATTTGCTTTTGTTGAAGAATTGAGGATATTGGAATGGGATTGCAGGAAGTTTGTGCTTTGAATTGCATACCCAGTTACCCACTTGATTACTGGTTCAAAGAAGGGTTATGTCCAGTTTGTTCTGTTTTATCTCTTAAGAAAGTTGTGATTTTTTCTCTCTGTAGAGAGTGAAAGAAAAAAAATAAGTTTTCTATATTTGGTGTGTATAATTCAATATATGAGGGGATATTTATATCCAATTTGCCTAACTAAATATCCATAATTTTATACTATACAATCATATTATATCAAAAATAAAATCAATAATAATGATAAGATCATTATCATATCACATCAAAGTACATCTAATAATGATAAGATCAAGTATAAGATGTACATCTTATCATATTGTTATTATTGTTAACATCTCCCCTTAAACCCAAGTTGTCATTGTAAATGAGAGGTTGGGTTTAGAAATTAGATCTGTAAAGTGTCAAGTTGGATGAGACTTTGTGAAGATGTCAGCAATATGAGACTATGAGAAAATGGGAACAACTTGTATAGTCCTTTAGAGAACATGATATTGAACAAGATTACAATCGATCTCAATATGTTTGGTCCATTCATGAAAAACATCATTATTAGCAATTTGCATAGTACTATTGTTATCACAATATAGAGGAACTACAAACGAGAAAGATACACCCATATCTTGAAGCAACCGTCATAGCCAAAGGAGTTTAGAGGTAGTATCAGTAAGAGCTTTATATTTGACTTCTATAATGAATCAAGAGACAATTATTTGTTTCTTGTTACGCCAAGAAATGAGAGATGTTCCTAGAAAGAAACAATAACTAGTGGTGAATTGATGGTTCTTTAGGTCCCCAACCCAATCAGCATCAAAATAAGCTTGTAGCTCTAATAGGGAAGAGTAGCTAAAAACAAGACCATGAAACAAAGTGCCTCAGAGGTACCTCAATATACGAAGAACAACAAAGAAGTGAGTTGTACTAGGAGCGGACATGAATTGACTTACGAAGTGAACAGTATGAGTAATAACTGAACGAGAGATAGTAAGGTAGATAAGACTGTGAACCAATTGGCGGTAAAGCGTATCATCATTAAGTAGACTCCCATCAGTAGCAAAAATGTGACATTGGTGTCTAGTGAAGTATTACTGATGTCAGCACAAAAGATGAGATCAATAGCATACTTTGCTTGTGACAGATAGTATCCAGATTCATTCGAGGATACTTCAAGACCCAAAAAATAACTTAGATTATCCAAGTCTTTTATTGCAAACTACTGATCTAGAAAGGACTTAAGGGTAGAGATACCTTGTATGTCATCACCAATTATGATCATGTTATCTAAATAGAGAAGGAAAAGAGTGTGCCTTTGATCTGATTTGCGGAGAACCAAGACATGATTATAAGCGCTAAACTTCAAATTAAGCTATCCAATGGTGGAACTAAATTTTGCAAACTAGGCTCGAGGAGCTTGTTTTAATCCATAAAAGACTTTGCGGAGACAACAAACATTATTGGAAGGATGATTATACCTCTTAGGAGGTTGCATATACACTTCTTCTGTGAGATTTCCATTAAGAATTCATTTGAAATAACTATCATCTTTTGCTACTAGCAACAATAATGAAACTGCATATTGAAGTAAGTCTGGCTACAGAAGCGAAAATCTCCTTATAATCAATTTCATATTTCTAAGTGAATCCTTGAGCAACAAGGCGAGCTTTGTACCTTTCTACTGATCTATCTACTCGAGTCTTAATTTTATAGACTCATTTACAGTCAATAACAGACTTGTCTAGGGGTAAGTTAACCAAGTCACAAATATCAGGGTTAGAGAGAGCTTGTAGTTCTTCCTCTATTACTTGCCGGCATAAAGTGTCAGAGCCAGAGCTAGCCTTGCGATAGGTCCGAGGCTCATACAGAGAAACAATAGTGGAATAAACATGGAAGTCTTTCAGACGAACAAATGGTTGACTTACTCGAGTGAAACAACGAGGAAGTTGTTGAGACTTAGTGGATTATGATGAATGGGTAGATGAGGAAGAGTTGTATGGTGAAGGTGAAGGTGAAGGTTCTCTATCTGGGGAAGATATAATAGAATCGGATGCCTGTTCTATTAGACTGTTAGAGCTATAAGATGGACCTGTAGAAGAAATATAATGAAACAAAGATATGGTAGGATCAAAACAAAATTGTTGTGGGGTTCGCTGACTCGGAATTTTGAGAGTGTGAAAAACATTTTACGTTCCCTTTTTTTTCAGAGCCTCAAATTGTTGACATCTTCACAAAGTCTCATCCACCTTGGCGCTTTGTAGATCTAGTTTCCAAACTCAACCTCTCATCTACTATGTCACCTTGAATTTGAAGGGGGTGTTAATAATAATAAAAATTAGATAAGATGTATCTTATCCTTGATCTTATCATTATAAAATGTACTTTGATATGATTTGACAACGATCTTGTCGTTATCTTTGATTTTATCTTTGATATGATATGATTGTATGATATAAGATTAGGGATATTTAGTCAGACAAATTGTATGTAAATGTTCCCTTGTACATTGAATTGTAACACGAAATATAGAAAATTTCTTTTCTTTGTTGTCTTTTCTCGGTGCATGATGATGCATGGGCAGGTTTCCAGAGATGATTTTTGAACCGTTGTAATCTACTCAAGAAGATGAACAATTTATTATATGGAAATTTGTTTTTGGAGTAGATTTAAAAACCCATAATACAAAAACAGAATGTTGTGAGGAAAAAAATAAAGAAAGCTCCAGAATTTTGACTCCTTTTGTTACAAAGAAGACTCTGATATCATGTAGAGAGTGAAAGAAGAAAAGAAGTTTTTCTATTTTGTGGGCATAATTTACTGTGCAAGGGAGTATTTATATATAATTATCTAACTAAATATCTCAAATTTTATGTTATACAATCATACCATAGTAAAGATAAAATTAAGGATAATGATAAGATCATTATCATATCTTATCAAAATATATCATATAATGATAAGATCAAGGATACATCTTATTTTATTGTTATTATTGTTAATACTGTTATTAAAGAACTCTGGATTATAAGGAATGGAATTAGGGAAACTTACACTATGAGTTGCATGTTAGTAAGTCATAGTAGCCATACCCAGTTGATTACTAGTTAAAAGAAAGGTTCTTTTCCGATGCATTTAAGAGTTTGCTATCTTTTGCGTCATGAAGAAGCTTTTTAGTTAGAAAATGACCTTAACCGTATGATCAGGTCGGTTTTTGTGCGGGATTGTATAATTGAACAATTTCCTTGGAGTGTCAACTAGGATGTAGAGCTTATATTGTACCATGAAACTTGCTGTTTCTTTTTGACCGGGGCAGGAATGTCATTAGAATCTGTGATTTTGAATGTGAGCTAGGGGACTTGCTGTTTTCTCTGTGTAGTGTGTACTAGTGTAATTCCTAATATCATGCTGCTTTTCTGTTTTATACTTATTGCAAGATTGATGGAAGCATTTATGAGTTCTCTCAGAGCTTATCTGTGTATGTGGCTGCAGGCACTGGACTTTGTGATAGTTGAAGCAAGGAGGCATCGGATAAGGTTAATTCTTAGTTTAGTTAATAATCTGAATGCGTTTGGTGGAAAGGCTCAGTATGTAAGGTGGGCGGAACAAACTGGAATTGATGTCTCAAAAGATGATTCCTTCTTTTCAAACCCTGCCATCAAGGACTCCTACAAAGCATATGTCAAGGTGGGACATAATATTTACTTATGAAAATGTGAACCTCAGAATCATTTTTACACTCTCATTATATGTTCGATTGAACAAGTAATACCTGCAATACGATCAGTGGTAAATATTATTCCTTTGGAAAAAAGATCTGTATCTGTCACTTCCTCTGAAAACCTGGGTTCATCTTCAAATCTCTACTGAATTGCAGTCATACTTGTAATACAATTTGATGCCTATTTGTGTCTGCTTATCACATCCTGTTATGCACTTGCCAGGCCATTGTGACAAGGAAGAATTCTATAAGTGGTGTAAGGTATTGTGACGAACCAGCAATTTTTGCTTGGGAGCTTATGAATGAGCCCCGGTGTGCATCCAATTCATCTGCTCCTTTACTTCAGGTGAATTGGAAATAATTGTGAACTTTCATTTTCAAAATTGTTGAAGAAGATTATTTTCAAGTAACTTCATCTGAGATTTGATTGAACTTGTTTTTTCACCGTTCACCAAAGGCATGGATCAGCGAAATGGCGACATTCATCAAAGGCTTGGATAAGAAACATCTAGTGACTGTTGGACTTGAGGGCTTTTACAGCCTAAATACAACAGAAGACTTGGATGTGAATCCTGGCAAATGGGCAGCCTCACTTGGATCTGACTTCGTACAAAATTCAGCAATCAAAGACATTGATTTTGCTTCAGTCCATGCATACCCAGATAGCTGGTTAGTAATGATCTTATATACTCTGATAGTTGTGTGGATGATGATCAAATTACAAGGATCAGACCCTGCAAGTTTTTCCACCATGCATTGTTGCGATAGGTTATTATATTTTATGCCAATCTATTGTGGTGTTTGGGTGGAGTTGCCTAATTTTTCTCTATGTTGATGCCTACATTAGCTTGATGTTAAGTTGATTGTAAAATCTGGTTCATCTACAAATTGCAGGATTCCAAATACAAACTTGGAAGGCAAAGCAAAATTTCTTTCGCAGTGGATGGATTCTCATGTAAGGGATGGAGATACTGTGTTGAGAAAACCAGTTCTTTTTACAGAAGTGGGCTCTGCTCGGCACGCAACTATGGAAGGAGTATACGACATTGATATATTGTTAAAAGCAGTGTATGATAGAATTTACGAGTCGGCAAAGAAGGGACAGGCCGGAGCAGGAGCCTTAATATGGCAATTATTAGTAGGGGGCGTCGAGGAATATAGTGATCAGTATTCTTTTGTGCCATGGAATCATCCTTCTACCTATAAACTGATAAAAGAACAATCATCAAGGCTACGAAATTTAACTTTAGAGCACAAAATGGGATGACAAGGTTCTTCAGATTATTAATTCTTTTATTACATTTAAGTATCAAAGCTTGAAAAATGTACTTGCATACAGTTCGAAAGGAAAGGATCATGCCCTCGAAATGAGATTTCGGAAATAACGTCTGTTTGCCTTGCCCAAAGCTTAGATAATATTTTCTGATACATGTAAATGCGCAGAAAAAAGAAGCACAGACTTTTTAGCAGGTGTGATAATACACAGAGAAAGCCACGTATATAATAGCGTAGAAGAAGCATAAACTTGGATATTATATTATATGAGAACTTATCTAGGCCACACAGCTGCATTTGCATCGAAACATGCACTTTTTGCACCGAGCAAGAGTTGGATTCCCACCGTTACATTCACACTTCTTGCTGCATTTGGACCTTGAACTCCCACCCCACAAGCACCGGGCCATGCACCGTAGAATCGGAACGCACTTTGGGCAACCGTACTTCATCTGCTCTGTAATACAATTTTTACATGCACTACCGTCCGGCGGGCAAGATAACACCGGCGACACCCCCAGCAACCATAGCATCAGTAACATCATTACTGCAAGCCTCTTGTTTTCTTCCATATTCCTTCAGGACAAACTGGTCTTTAACCAAACTCAGGGTTTACTTGTCAGAGAGGAGTGATTCTGTGCTAGTATTATGATCTGGGTCCGACTCCTATAACCATTTGATGAAGATCCTACAAAAATTTCTTATGGTACAAACGTGAGGTTGCTATCATGTATATAGCCGGCAGTACCTTCAGTAATAAATGTGGTATCATCTACACCATTGGGATTGAAACCTGCAAGTCCTCGGGCTGCTCAATGATTTCTATCTCATCTTCTTGTTCTTATCTCTCGCTTTGTCCCTGTAAGCTGCTTACTTGTTTGATGATCATAGTCCCACCGCATTGAAAAAGTTTGAAGATGAAGCAGAAGATATTTGTCAAAGGGCATTAAACAGCTGCTTTATTGATCACTGTTCGCACTGTCTATACTTTGTCTTTAGAGCATTTTGGTTCACACTTTAACTTGGTAAGAAAGGCATAGATTCAACATAGTCGGTATAAAACCACTCAATCCCCTTCAACCACCTAGTTAATGACATCGTGTGGACATGTCGTGTGGAAAAGGATTTCACCAATTTAACTCTTAAACTCCACTTTCCACTTAACTTGTTTTAAGATTTTGGAAACAATGTCTGGACGGACGCTTAAGGACTGGCCATATACAGTAAACAAGTGTTCCATATTCCTAAACAGAAACTATTCTTTAACTGTTAACAAGTTAATCGTCTAAGCATTCAATCAGAGATAGTTGACGCCACCTCTCTGCAAGAAACATATGAAAAGTAGAAAATATTACATTCTTTGGAAATGGAAACGGGGGACATACCATGCCAGTTACACTATAACCTATCATCATGATACATCAAAAATTAGTCGAGAAGTTGCACTTGCAACCTCGGTTTCTGAGTTCTGATCAGAGTTCACAGGGAAAATAAACAAGAATTGAATTCACAAATGTATGGACATCGAAAACAAAACTCGCAAAGATCTCTCAAACATGTGTGACTTACCCAACTAATCTCCCGCATGCAGGAAACTCACAAACATCCCTGCACAAACATCCCTCAAAGATAAAAAGCATTTCACATTGCAATTCATAAAGACCCCTCAAATAAAGAGCAGTTCACATTGCAAATTCAGCAGGCTCGAAGAGCGGAGGACAACAACTTTTAAATAGACTATAGCAGCACAGAAACCATGAACTGCAAAAACAGATGCAATGCAACCCAAAACAAAATGTAAATTTTACTAACGTACGTAATGACTTGATCATTGTGGAAAGTTTTAATTAAAATTTTTCCTTAAGCAAAGTTTCTTAATCTAATCTTCATTTTACATATGTGTCTTCAACATTACTCAATAATTTTATACTAGTATTATTGTGTCATAATTTTGTGTAATTTTTAACATAAAATCCTTTATAGTCTTATCTTTATGTGCTCAAATTCATTTTTTTAAGAAAATGATTAAACCTTAATTCAAATTTAAAAGTTTGAAATAAATGAGCAAAATTAACAGTTATCAAGGGAAATTAAGGAGTTTTGGACTAACAAAATGTTTATTTTTGCAGACTGAGATCAAAATACAGGAATCAAAGTGAAATCAGAAGAAATAATTTGACGTGAGAAAACTGCAAATTTTGGACTTTCAATCTGCAAGAGAAAATGTGTTAAAAGTGATTTAAAGCCTTATCTTGGCAAGATTTGGTTGAAAATCAATTAAGTTATGATATGAGAAATCCAAAGGATCCATGAGATTTTCACATGAGTTTTGAACGCTACAAGTAGAGTCAAGTTGTGAAAGAGCAAAGCATCCATTTTCTAACCACATTTTTCAACATCTCAAAGTTCTCTTCTTTTCTCTTTTCTTTAGTCAACATTAGAGTAGTTTTTCTTCAAGTTCTAGTGGTAGGAATGGTTATTTTTAGCTATGTCTTTTATTCTTAGTTGAAGAAAATGTAAGTCCTTTTTAGGACTTTGAAAATTGGGAAGTAATTGAGTCTTCTAATAAAGTATTTTATTTACTCATGTATTGAATTAATTTTCTGCGACTCTATTTTATGATTATTTTCCACTAATGTATACACACAATTAGTTTATTGATTAAAATAATCATTCGTTAGATTAAAGTTTAAATACGTAAAAGTTCAAATCTTTTAATCACTTGTAGCAATTACGAGTTTTAATTTGTTGTAGCACAAATTATTTATCTTGGGAAAAGCATTTGACTAAATTAAATTCAATCACAGATTTTGTGTTTTCTTACTTTGATAGTCTTTCTTTTTTTTTAAGTTATTGTTAAATTAAATTTTGAATCGTATTTAAGATTATTAAGCAATGAAAATTAATTGAATTACGTGCTTTTGATTAACTAATACTTAAGAATAATGGATATTTAGTATCATATCAAATATATGTTTGATATGATTAATGAAATAACTATTTTCGGTCAATGACTAATCATAATTCCCAATGGTGAAAGCGACTGTAAACCAATGTTTATTTTATTAAAAGCTCATTTTATTACTTTCTTTATTTTCTTTTATTACAAAACCGATCAATCCCTCTTTTATTAATTATTTTCTTTCTAATCGATTTGGCAAACAAGAATTTCTAGTAGAATCCACTCTTATTTCCCTCCATTATATTTATTTAATTTTACAAATTTAACAATTAATTTGGAGGTACCTATGACAGTTCTACCGATTGTTATCTCTAATGCTAACATGGATGTAAAAGAAAAGTTAAACTCACATATTTTGTAAAAGGAACAACATCATTTATAAATTGAACATTTTCATTATATTTGACTTAATTGAAGGGTTAACTTCATCTGAAATAGTATAGAAAATAAACTAATTATAGACATCCAAAATATTGGAAGCATGATATTAAAGATCAATATTTCAACAACTTTTCCTCTTAATACTTATCAGCACACCAATTAAGTACAAGTAAATATTGAAATTATAAGAATAAAAATTAATATACACATAAATCCTAAAAAAGCTTTGTGACAATATTAGTATACAAAATTTCCAACAAAGTTTGTATTGGTTAGTATAGTAAATAATTACCAACTTTTTACAATTTGTTCGACTCTAATATATGAAATAGGATTATTAAGAATAGAACAGTATGCAAAATATGGCATCAACTTGATAATCAAATGATTCCATTTATTATATGAGGAATTTATTATCAAATCCATATAAGACTTTTATTTTATAAGATTGATACAAGCACATATTGATTAATAAACCATAGAAAAGAAATATTAACCAATACTAGCGATGTGATCTCTTCATATATGAAGTGACAAAAAATATACTCAATAAATCTTGGTAAAGCACATAGGCTTTAATGGTATTTAACAAGCCTAAATTGATTACTAGTAGTATGATTAATGCATGCATCATTATGACTCAATTACACTTGAAATAGATTACTTTTGTCTTATATTTCTTAATTTTGATATTAAGTTTAGGTTCTTGATAATGGCAGCCAAAATACTAAAAGTGATTGTACCACAACTCCATAATCTGACATGAGAGAACTTCTGAAGTTGGTGTACCCAAACTTATTAGATGGGATTTACCCTATTATTAAGGATATGTTTCTTATAACATATAAAAGCTTTTACTATATAGGCTTATGTGATCTTTAAATTATCAATTGCTATAATGCCACTTACCAAAATGATTTTTAAAAGAGTGTATTGATGGTAGCCTTTTATTGTTGCATTCATTTTGTATTCTTGTATTTTTGCTATCAACAATGAAAAGGCATTTATGCTTTTTCTCAGGGATAGGAGAGAGAGAGATGTATTTTTTTAATAAAAAATGAATAAGATATTATATAAGTGAAATTAATACGACATTATAATGAGTTCAAGGTTGTTCCCCTTAGCTATTAGGAGGACTAATTACACATTAAAAAGCTAAAAGAAATAACCTTAGTATGAAAATCTACAGATTACAAACCTCACATGTTCCTCATATCCGTAGACAGAAATTCCTACATATGTTTAGCATAGATACAAGCTTTGATGCTATTGATAACTCTATCCGCCAATTGCTATTTCTCCACTTAATTTCTTATCAGTAATCGTCGGCTCATATGAACATTATTGTTCAATCACCATATTTTTTTTCTTGTTTGCAAAGAATGTTTTATTTCTTATAATGTTGACGCTAATGCTAATTTGTTTGGTGGTGTTATATCTCTTTTGTAGGCACTTGATGAAACAAATAAGGGGGAAAAAAAGAAGTAATTTTTAAACCAGGAGATTAGGTTTAGGTACATCTAAGAAAAGGGAGGTTTTCAAACAAGCACAAGTCCAAGTAGTGAACAAGAGATGGAGCTGTTGATTTAAAGACAAATCCTCTTCAGGAGGTAGGAAATGATAAGAATTAAACACCTAGTTGAGATGTACGAGCTTTTATACTAGGAAGGTATAAAGAGGGGCTTAGAGAGGTTACCAATAGCTCAAGTGAAGCGCCAAAAGTTACTAGTGATTAATTGAAGAATATTGAAGGACCATCCACACAAGATAAGGCAAAGAAGGCCAAAGAAGTCCTCAACTTACTTCTTAAAGGAGTTGATTTGCAGGTGACAACGTTAATTTTAATTAAAGGGGCAAGCTTTATGGAAAAGGTTAGAGAAAGTAACCAACATTGAACACATAAGTGAATCGACATAGGTCCTTTATTGGGTTGCAGATTGGAGAAATATAAACAAACAAATGCTAGAGTTGAACTTATAATTAGTGTCAGACTCGTCTTTATTTTGTGTATTGAAAGTTCCAAAATAAAATTGTTACTAATGTGCTTCTAAGACAAGCACTAAGCTCATAGTATAATTGCTTACGATTCTGTTATTTTTGTTGTTATTTCCTTTTATAATTCTAGTTCTTATGGTTTAACACCAATAAGAGACTTTCTTATTATTGTAATTAAGCTCTTCATTATTATTGAATAATCAAGCTCCTTGGAGAGGTTTTCATAATTTTTTTATAAGTATAGTGGTTCATATCCTGCTTTTAATATAATAAATGTTTAAAAAGTTTACATTTATAACCATATTTGCATATTTGCTGATAATAACTTCACATTGATAACCATATTTGCATACATTAAAAGAGGCATATACTCCGAGCCTTACCGACTGCTCTAGGTCTGTATTAAAGCCGTCAGGTCTGAAACCGAAACCGGTAAATTGCTACCTCACTCCTAAAGATACAAATGAGATCCTCTGTACCGACTATTCTGTACCTATTCTGTTTCATGTGATTTCATTCATATATTTCTTTGAGTCTCACATAGGTCTCACACATTTGTATGGTTAAGATTACGTGGAACAGAGTTGATACTAAATAATGGGTACAGAGGATCTGGTTCCCTAAAGCAAATAAGATCATCTGTATCTACTATTCTGTACATACTCTATTCCATATGATCTCATCCATAAATTTCTCTGAGTCTCACATAGATCTCACACATTTGTATGATTGAAATCGTGTAGAACAGAGTTGGTATAGGGTAGTGGATATAGAGGATCTAGTTCCCTAAAGCAAATGAGATCCTCTGTACCCATTATTCTGTACCTACTATATTTCATACAATCTCATCCATACATTTTTCTGAGTCCTACATAGGTCTCACACATTTGTATGATTGAGATCGCATGGAATATAGTTGGTATAGGGTAGTGGGTACAGAGAGTCTGGTTTCCTAAAGCAAATGAGATCCTCTGTACCCACTATTCTGTACCTACTCTATTCCATACGATCTCATCCATATATTCCTCTTAGTCTTACACAGGTCCTACACATCTGTATGGTTGAGATCGCGTAGATCAGAGTTGGTACAGGATAGTAGGTATAGAGGATCTAATTCCCTAAAGCAAATGAGATCCTCTATACTCACTATTCTGTATCTACTCTATTCTATACGATCTCATCCATACATTTCTCTGAATCTCACATAAATCCCATACATTTGTATGATTGAGATGGTGTGGAACAAAGTTGGTACAAGGTAGTAATACACAGTTACATCTAAACAAATTCAACGGTCTAAGCTTTGGAAAATGGCGAAGACGGACAGTATGTAAATGAAACTGCCAAAAGAGTCATCCTCTGTACACAGTACACCATTCATTCACATCTTGGTTTCAATCAATAAAAGGTATATTTAATTATGTGTCGTTTGGTTTTATATTTTTAAGATTTTTAATTTTTATTTTTAGTTTTTAGTTTTAAAATAAAAATAAAATATATTTTGTTTATAATGTTAATGCAATTAATACTTTTATTAATGATAATAATTATATATTAGATAAAATTTAAAGAAATATGATAAATAAATAAATTTTTTAATCTCTTATATAATATTTATTGATATATTATTAAGTAAAAATTATTATTTTGTATTAAAATAAAAATTTAATCGTTATAATTTTATTTATAAATTAATATTCATTTGTTAATGAAAGAAATTTTTACTTCAAATTGAAGAATCGATAAACTCCTTAATGTTTACTGGCTAATCGGATTATTTTGTATGTTCCTACTTTAGTTGAGTTTTGTAAATATATTGCCTTACTACTTTATAATGTAACTTATTGATTCCTTTCATGGCTATGAAATGAATTATTCTTTAATTTTCAAAAAAATTATTTGAAATTTATATACTTTAAAGATATTATAAATTAAATTTTCTATAATTATTATTAATAATTAATATTATACATTTATTTAATAATAAATCAAATTAATGAGATATATATAGTATTATGTTAGTAAAGGACATTGAAAGTAGGAACAAACTTCAAGTGGATGGAAATGTGGTATCCCATGCCAAATAATTGAGGCCTCAACTCTGCTAAGTAGAGTGCTAATAATACCATGGTAAATTGATTAATAAATGAATTAAGTATTGATACGAATATCGTACCGTACTGGTTAAAAAACGGTACCGAAATATTGATTTTAGTATCAGGTTTAAATATCGGTCTATACCAGCCAATATTATAAATACCGGTCAAATACTGGTAAGTACCGGAAATTTAGAAAAATATAGGGACTAAATTGTAAAATTTTCAAATTTTAATTTAAAAAATTAAAAAAAATAAAAATTTTCCCTCTCCTTTCTTTTTTCAAATATTTTTTAATTTTTAGTTAAACTTTTATTGTAAATTTTATTTTAACAATAAAATAAATATTTTATTACTAATAATAATTATACATTAAATAAAAATAAAAATAATTTTTTATTTAAATTTATTTTAATATTTTATATCATATCATATTTATTAATAAAGTATTAATAAAAATATTTAAT
>JAOQMS010000178.1:3263795-3302308 GCA_027563885.1 Erythroxylum longipes
GAGTCACTAAGTAAATTAGAGGTTATTATTTCTATTATCTTGCCTATTTTTATTTAAAATATTTGGCAAATTATCTCTCACTTTTTTAATATCATATCCATTCAAATACGTGTATCAT
The DNA here is from genome assembly GCA_027563885.1 of Erythroxylum longipes. Taxonomy (NCBI): domain Eukaryota; kingdom Viridiplantae; phylum Streptophyta; class Magnoliopsida; order Malpighiales; family Erythroxylaceae; genus Erythroxylum; species Erythroxylum longipes. The sequence continues at coordinate 3,263,914 of JAOQMS010000178.1, forward strand.
TGTTATTATCAAAGATGGGCACAATATGTCATAAATTAACATGAGTTTTAGCCTCGTTTGGTTAATTACCAATCAACTATTTTTTAGTTGATATATCGTTTTCAGCTGTTTGACTTGTAAGACAACTACTAAAGGTGTTTAGAGAGTAGAGATTTATTGGCTAATTTAAAACAAACGACAAAAAATAATTCTACCAATAGCCAAAATTTTAAATATCAAAAGTTAATTGTGCCATTTAAATTCTATTGCTAAGTTGCATAAGATATTGCTATTTAAACTATATTCTTGATTAAATTGCAATTAAGTACCATACGTATCATATTTTTATTGGTTCTAATATAGAATAATTTCTGATAAGTAGGACAACCTAATTAAGGTTCCTAAATACTTACGTTTTTAAGAATATTCTTTGTTCTTATGATTGTTTTATGCAGTAATAATTTATAAATGAAATGTTGGTCTTAAATGAAAATGAAGACAAAAAGAATTGTACAAATTTTCATAGATGATGAAACAATACAAGTAAACATGACTTCTCTAAATAACTTGAAATGAAGGTCCTGTAAAAATTATAACAAAGAAGAATGCATTAATCGTATTTCAAACAGTAGTACAAATATATACGGACTTTGATTCTTTATTTAAACTTGATTTACTATATTCATACTTTTATAATTTTTTTTATAGTCATGTCTTCATAAGTCATTTTATATATAAATAACTAATATTAAACAACTAATTTTATCAAACATCTTTAATAAACAACTAATACAATTTACTGATCAAATCAACTGATATAATCAACTATGAGCTAATTGGGAAAGAATACTTTGTCTCATATTCTAACTTTCTTATCACTTTCACTCTCAAATCCTCAATATTTTCTATTCACGTCTCATAATGTGTGCGCTCGGCTCACAGCGTCAATTACCCCACTATTTGACGATCAATACGTGTGTTATCCCAATGACTGACTACAATGAACAAATGAAAGGCTAAAACACAAGATCGCTAGGTAGACTTGTTCGGTATAACTAAAATAATGGTAAAGAATATTCTCACAAAGACATTTTGCCACTATTTCTTTAATAAAAAAAGGAATTAAGTTCTCGTGATAAAATATGACTTTTTATATCAAATAATATAATATTATTAAGATAATATATTTTATACAAGCATGTTTTCTATAAGAGTCTTGTCTTTTTTTAAAATAATTAAAAAATTCAGTTCGTTTGACTAATAAAAATTTTAAACTGTTTAATTTTTATTTGATTTTAATTTTCTGATTCAATTTATTTTAATAATTTTAATTATTAAAAATTAATGAATTAATAAATTAATCAATCAATTTTTATTAACTAATAATTTCTTATAAATCAAAATAAATCTTCTAATTCGATTATTAAAACATTGTTTTTTCCACTCAAGTTGGATCTTGTAAAAATAAAAAGAGATAATTATTTAATACTTTCTCAATTTGAATATATTTTCTCACATTGAACATAATATTCTTCGCAACTCGTAATCAGAAAATCAGAACCGTACGTTGCCATGGACGTTCTTATCCGCCACTAGATATCTTGAAACCTTGCTTCCTTGACCAACGCGCCTAACAAAGCGTACTCTTTAAGCGCCCTGTCGAAAACGTCGCAACGAAGCAGGGGTGGGAAAAAGAGCCGTGAACCTGTAACCAAGACGAACCCCACCGATAACGGCATCGATATCAGGCGCGGCAACCGCCACTTCTCGGAGATCACCCTTTTGACGGCGACCTCCGCCACAAGGCAAAGTCCATGGAGTAAAAAGAAGCAGGTGATTTCCCAAGTAGGCTTCCCGCGTCCCAAGTAGAAGAAGATGAGCTCGTGCATGATACCCGAAACGACAAAGGTTGCGAACATCGCGGAGAGTTGAGAACATCTGCGACCAATGAGAGGGGTACACGCGTTGCGAACTGGTTCATACACTGTTGGACGTAGGATATTGCTGACCATGAGGTTCCATCTCCGACCCCAGAAGTCTTGGAGCGAGCTTGAGAGATAGGGTTCGTTGAACTGTGGCTCTAGCTCCAGCCCGAATATCATTCGAATCAGTTTTGCAACCAATGCTAGGAGTAGTTCTAGGTAGAAGTACACAAGACAATATTGTACGAGCATGAGGATTTGCGCGTTGACATAGGCATGGTACTGATAAACTTGTATCAGTAAAGCTAGAAGTAGAGCTTTTGTTGTGTAATTTATCGCAAAAGATTTCTGGGTTCTTTCAGGAACCGAGTTTTGATATGAAGTTTCTTTGTTCTTTCCATTTTGATGTGGTGGGTTGTGGTTTTGTGGTGGGGTTTGTTGGATCTTGATCGGTAGGGAAGCGACTGAGACGAAAAGAGGAAGCGAGAGTGATGGGTCAGAAGACAAGGGGCCTTTACCGAAAGCAAAAAGCAAGAGCTTAAAGTTTGCGAGCCAAGACACGAAGAAAGCTGTGATACTTGAGAAATGAACCCAAGTGAATTTTAGAGGAAGGGTAAGGAAAAGGCACACAACCGGTAGCACACAGGGCAATCTTTTGGTACCTTTTGGCACAACTTTTCCAATGGCATAGCAGTAAGATAGTGATGCAATTACTTTGAGCCATGCCTTGAAGAATTCCACCACCTCTTCCTCCATGTTGTTTCCTGTATCATTGACTTTTCCCTTCAAAGTTTATACCTCGGCAGGGTTTCGACGAGGTAGTAGATGAACAAAACAGACATTTATCGGCTTGATATAGGGGAAGAAAGGCGTGGAATGGAGGCCATAAGTTGAACGTTTGAACCACGTTTCTCTTGAAGTAGCTAGCTAGATCAGATATAAAAATGTTTGGCTTCTGTAAATTTACTTTTATTGTCTGTATTTGATTGTGGGAGATTGCCTTATCTCTAAGTGTGATTACGAATGAAGTCGATAGAAGTATTGTAGGCAGCATGTCCGCATTTCAGATTTTCTTTTTCGCTTTTTAGAAATTTTTGGAATAATATTTTCATTCGAAGGAGAAATTTTAAAAAATGGAAAAAAATCCTATCAACTTTGGAATTAAATTAATTTTATGAAAATATATTTTAAAAATTTTACTATGATGTTCGACCAAATCTCGTATTTCAATTATGATATTCTTATAATATTTTATTAAATCTTATTTTATATTTACGCAGACCTGGCGTGTATATATATATATATATGAGATTTAATAAATCTCGTTAAAATTTCGTATGCTATGGTCCTAAGCACTAATGCTATACAATTCAGCGATTAGTAAGGTTAGTAAGATCTGGACGTGACAATTCAGAAGGGAAAAAAGGACAGACACGTATAGCATTTCACCATTGTCAAGTATATGTTTTCAAGGACCACAAGTAACAAAAGACGGAGGAGGAGGAAGGGAACAGAATGCTTCAATGAGTGTGGACAAGGAGCATTAGTTTCGATGGTACACAATAAACCAGTGAACGATTTTGTTCTTCTCCAGCATTGCTGGGGCAGATTTTGATCGTAACTTGGTCGGTCGTCATAATATGTAATTGATCCTTTTTAAATATAAAAGACGACATACTTTTGTTGTACGAATTTGCATTTGCTTCAACAATTGTGTTTCTAGGGGAAGGGAAATGATTTGAGGAAAGGACAAGAAGAGAAAAAAGAAATCTATGCGAATTCACAAGCACAAAACTTAGAACAAGAAGACAACTTCAGATGCCCTCATGGATGTCTCCAGACATTCACAAACTTCTGCTACAGTGTGTTTGTCATGACACCATTCATTAATTAAAGAAATGTTCACCTACATTCTTCTTGAAGATTTGATTAGTCATCAATACATCCTGTATCAGGCTAACAGTAGTATTACGTCACCACTTAGATTTGGTCCACCCTTAAGATTTCTGATTCTGAGTGTAGTCTTTCTCTTTCACGTGCATTTGACAAGATGTCGGGCTTAAGTGATCTCAACTCGCAATTTGAAAAAAGGGCACAAAGTACAACCCAAACTTCAAAGCTTGCACGAGAATTTTAACATTTTAGAGTGTTTATTAAAAATAGATTTTAATAAATAAAAAGTTTAACATAATTAAATTATATTTAAAAAATTGTTAGTGAAACTTACATGACATAATATAATCTACATGTGGCGGCGTTGAGATTTACCAATAAATTTGTTAAAAAAATAAAAATGTCATATCATAACTAACAAAAATTTAAATGTTAAAATATTCATCTACTAAAATTATTTTAAATAATTTAAAATGATGGAAATGAATGTCAATAACTTCAAATTACAAATTTTTAATTAATGTTAATGATTTTAAACATATTGAAACCAAACTTCTGACTTGGAATATTTTCCTAGAACAAGAATAATGACATCCATAGACATTTAAAATAAAAATATCGCTAAACTCCTTTTAATTAAACCATTAACTTTGATTAGGCTCAATAATGATTCAAAAATTATCCTAACATTGCACCTCGAATATATATATATATATATATTACATTACTATAAATCTTAGAATACTTTACAAAAAGAATTAAATTAATGAATTAAAAACGTGGAGAAGTTGCGTATATGTCAGTGTACGGATGAGCGTGTAACGTTACAATCATGAAGTTTTACCACTAGAGGTCTTGAAACCAAAGATAGGAAAGGTAGAATTTGTTGAAATGTGGCTCTAGCTTGACTCTAACAGAGCTCCAGAGGGAAATGATGCCTATAAGCTGAACAGATCAGATACGAAGAGGTTGTAGGGATTCAAATGTTTAGTATTACTTATAGTATTTTTATTTTGTTCTATTAAATCTCATTCATATATTTACGTAAAATATGGTTAAAACTAGAGTAAATGAAATAGAGGATTTAACGGAAGGTAGTAGAAGATAAAGAGACACATCTAGTAGAACACAAACAAAAATATCTTTCCAATTAAATAGTAGTAAGACTCAAATATATATTTTATTATAAAATGAATATTTTATTTTATTAAAACATATTGAGAGAATGACCCAAGCCTTTAAGTTTTTTTCTTTCTCACACAAGTGGTTGACTTGGCAGTAATTGTGTTGTTGTTGATTACTAGCTCTCGCATGAAGTTTTAATTTAAGTATGACAATGCTACAAAATCAAATATTTTTAAATTTGTACTCTCTGCAAGTTTTCTACCACAGGGTTATACTACTATATAAACACCCTTAGAGTCTTTTGTCGGATGTATTTGTGTACTCTTCATTAGTCCAAGGGTTTGTGAGATAGAAAACATTTGTAATTTTTCTTCTTGACATAGTGCATATTTTCGAGCTTTCTTCGCCCTGTAGGTTTTTCTCTTAGCACTCGGGCTTCCCATGTAAAAATCCTTTGTGTGCTTCTACTTCTTTCCTTATTTACTTGATTGATTCCATTGCTTCTGCAACTACTAGCACAACAAACTAGTATCAGAGCAAGGTTCATTTCGGTTAATCAAGTCTTGTTACCATGTCTCCTTCAACCAAATTTGATATCAACAAGTTCGATGGAAAAATTAGTTTTGCTATTTGAAAGGTCCAGACGCAAGTTGTTCTCACGTAATATGGATTGAAGAAAGTTTTATCTGACAAGACAAAGAAACCAACCAATATGTCAAAAGAAGATCGGAAAAAGTTGGACGAAAAAGCCTTGTCTGCTATTCGGTTATGCTTGATGCGTGAAGTAGTCCATAAGACTACCGCTGCAGGACTTTGGTTGAAATTGGAGTCCCTTTATATGACGAAGAGTCTAGCCAACAAACTTCATCTCAAAAAACATCTTTTTACGCTCAAGATGTCAGAAGGTACACCCTTCCCATCTCATCTTGACGAATTTAATTCCATTATTATTGATTTGGAAAATCTTAATGTTAAAATTGATGATGAGGATCAAGCAATGCTGCTTGTTATTTCACTATCTTATTCGTATAAGCACTTTAAAGAAAGCATGCTTTATGGTAATCGTGAAACTCTCTCTTTAGAAGAAGTTAAATCTACTTTGTTATCTAAAGAAAAGTTTGATGCTTCCATTAAGAAGGAGGCGGAGGGTTTAATGGTTAGAGGAAAAACTTTTGAGAAGGGAGAGAGCAATAAGAACTATAAGAAGTCTAGATCTAAGTCTAATGGTAGAGATGCCAATATTACATGTAAATATTGCAAGAAAATCAGACACAAGGTCTTAGATTGTTATAAATTGAAAAAAAACTTGAAAAAAAAGGTAATCAATCTGATTCTACCCTCGAGGCTGCTATGGTTAATTTTAGTTTAGGAAGTGATGTTCTTTTGATTGTTCAAAGTGAGCAATGATCCAAAGATGAATAGATCCTAGACTCTGGTTATACTTTTCATATGTGTCCTCACAGGGATTGGTTTGCCACCTACGAAACTACTAAGGGTGTTGTCCTTATGGGTAATAATGCATAGTATGATATGGTAGGAAAAGGTACAATCAATATTAAAACTCATAATGGTTTTATTAAAACTCATAATGGTGTTATTAAAACCCTCTCTAATGTTCGTCACGTTCTTGATTTGAAACGCAACCTTATTTCACTTGGTACACTTGAGTCTCTTGGGTGTAGATACTCCTCTGAAGGTGGAGTCATGAAGGTATCCCCAAGTAATTTTGTAATCTTTAAAAGGAAAAGACATGGTATTCTTTATGTGTTGCACGACTCTATTGTTATTGGTACTGCTGATGTTGCCTTGTCTAAGTCTCAACAAGATGCCACCAAATTGTGGCATTACAACCTAGGCCATATAGTAAAAAAGGTATGTAAATCTTGTGCAAGAGGGGTCTATTGAGCCAGAATTAAGGTAATATAAAGTTTTGTGAACATTGTGTCTTCGGTAAACAGACTAGAGTGAGTTTCTCTTCCCTGGGGATTCATAGGACCAAAGGTACTCTGGATTATATTCACTATGATCTATAGGGTCCCTCTCGCGTTGCTTCTCGAGGTGGTAGAAGGTATATGTTGACCATTATCGATGATTTCCCCAATAAGGCTTGAGTGTTTTTCCTAAAGAAGAAGAATGAAGTTCTTCGCACTTTTAAGGAGTGGGAAACCCTAATCGAGAACCAAATAGGTAAGAAAATTAAGTAGCTGAGAACTGACAATGGTCTTGAGTTCTGTAAAGTTGCTTTTGACGACCTATCCAATAAGGAAGTCATCGTTAGACACCATACTTTCGTTGGTAAGCCTCAGAGTTGCTAAACATATGAACATGACTTTGTTGGAGAAAGTTCGATGCCTGCTTTCTCATGCTAAATTGGGACGTGAGTTTTGGGTTGAGGCAGCTACTACTACATGCTATCTTGTCAATCATTCTCCACATCGTTCTCTTAATGGAAAAATCCCAGAAGAAGTTTAGTTAGGTAACCTTGTTGATTATTCTAATCTTCGTGCTTTTGGGTGTCCTATTTATGTTCATTGTAATGAGGGCAAGCTAGAGCCCTGTGCTGTTAAATGTGTCTTCTTAGGTTACAGGGAAGGGGTTAAAGTTTATCGTGTTTATTGTCCTGACCCTAAATATCGTAAGATTTATCATAGTCATGATGTAACCTTTCATGAAGATGTTATATTTTCTACTAGGCAAGATCCTTTGTTGTATTCTACTTTTGCAGATGATCAAGATAGTATAAAGGAGAAGGTAGAGTTCATCATCCCTGTTACTCCCCCTAAGGAGACAATCCCACTTACTTTTGAGTCTTAAGAAACTCATACTGATGCTATTGTACAAGTTGATCCACTGCTAGTACAACCTAATTATGTGATGGCTTGAGATTGTTCTAGGAGACAAACTCAGTTGCCAGTGAGATTGTAGGACTATGATTGTGATTTCTTTGCTTATGCTTTAGTTGCTGCATAGGAAATCGACAATTATTCTCAGCCAAAGAATTATTTTGAGGCGAATGCTAGTGCAGATGTTCAGAATTGGATTGGTGCTATGCAGTAAGAAATTGAAAGTCTTCATAAGATTGAAACTTGGGAATTTGTGAAGCTTCCTAAGGGTAAGCATGCTATTAGTTGCAAGTAGATTTACAAGCTAAAAAAGGCATCCCCAATTTTGAAAGCAAGAGATATAAGTCTCGATTTGTTGTACGTGGTTTTGATCAACAAGAAAGAGTTGATTTGAATGAGGTATTCTCTCCCGTTGTTCGTCATACCTCTATTCAAGCACTATTATCTCTTATTACTCTTCATGACTTGGAGCTTGAGCAAATGGACGTGAAAATTACACTCCTGCATGGTACTTTTGAAGAAGAAATTTACATCCATCAACTCGAGGGTTTTGTTGTTCAAGGAAATTAGGATCATGTTTGTCGTTTGAAAAGATCTTTGTATGGTCTCAAGTAATCCCCGAGACAGTGGTATAAAAGGTTTAACTCTTTTATTATTGGGCAAGGCTACTCTAAAAGTAGCTATGATAATTGTATGTATTTTCAAAAGTTCCTTGATGGTTCCTTCATCTATGTTTTGCTTTATGTTGATGACATTTTGATTACGACCCCTAGTAAGGCTCTTGTTGATAGGTTGAGGCCCCAACTTAGCAGTAAATTTGACATGAAAGACTTGGGTGCTGCTAAGAAGATTCTTAGGATGGAGATTATTTGGGATCGACAATCAGGTAAACTTATGCTCTCTCAAAAGAAATATATTCAGAAGATGCTTAACAAGTTCAATTTAGCTCACTGTAATCCCGTTACTACTCCATTGGTTGCACATTTTAAATTATCTGTTGAACAATTCCCATCTACAAATGAAGTTAAGGAACATATGTCTCGTGTTTCGTACTCTAGTGCTATTGGTAGCTTAATGTATGTTATGGTATATACCTCACCAGATTTGGCCCATGCTATCAGTGTTATATCTAGGTACATGCATAATCCAGGTAAGGAGCACTGAGAAAGTGTGAAGTGGATCCTTCATTACTTGAAAGGTTTTAGTGAGCTCGGTTTGGTCTTCGACAAAAGTTGTTCTGATCCCGATGGTGTAGTTGGCTATGTTGATGCCAACAATGGTTTACTATGATCGGAGAAGGTCACTTTGATCCTATGTTTTTACTCTTTGTGGTTCAACTATCAGTTGGTATTCTTCTTTATGTCCATTGCGGCATTATCGACCACCGAAGCGGAGTATTTTTTCTCTCTCACATACATGGTTGACTTGGCAGTAATTGTGTTACTGTTGATTACTAGCTCTCGCACGAAGTTTTAACTTAAGTATGACTATGCCATAAAATCAGTTGGCTACTGAGAGTCTTTATCCCAACTATTTCCAAATTCCTACTCTTTGTAGGTTTTCTACCCTAGGGTTATACTACTATATAAACATTCCTTGGGGTCCTTTGTCGAATGTATTAGTGTACTCTTCATTAGTCCTGAGGTTTGTGAGAGAGAGAAGACACTTGTAATTTTTCTTCTTGACATAGTGCATATTTTTGGGCTCTCTTCGTCCCGTGAGTTTTTCTCTCAGCACTCAGATTTCCCATGTAAAAATTCTTTGTGTACTTCTAATGTTTTTCCTTATTTACTTGAGTTATTTCATTGCTTCCGTAATTACTAGCACAACAAAACATTTTTATTATTTATCTTATAACTGATTATTAATGACCATTAAAATTGGTCACGGAACTGGAAACAGTATTTGCATGAAAATACACACCTTTTATTGTTCCAACTTTGGCCTACACTACTACAGGAACAAATAACCTGTTTCTAAAAGCTTGTGCCACTCTATTCCTTTTGAGATCCATCCACTTATTAGAATGTAGACGAATTGAAATGTAGGTAAAGTTTCTTTAGTTCCACCTGTTGATCCATCAATAGTAGAGCAGAGGACTTTTAATGGATGAATCTTAATGGGAACAGAGTGGCACAGGTTTTTGGGAACAGAATGGCACAGGCTTTTGGGAACAGAATGGCACAGGCTTTTGGGAATAGGTGATCTAAACCCCACAATTAAGATTATGGCTGTTAAAGACGTTTGATGACCCTGAGAAAAATTATCAAACATTACATAATTTGCTAAGAGATAAGGAGTACCTGAGGAGCTCTCATGTTGTGGTGGCTTTGAATTTGGGGCAAAATTTTTGGTTGAAAATGGACCCAAATTTCCCGTAACAACAGAATAAACAACATAGTCCTCCAACTGAGCTGATTGACAAGTCATTCGTTGTGGTCTACTATTTGTTTCTTAAGCTCAACAATCTCATTGCAAGAATCACTTGTACTGCACTTTAACTCCAAATTTTCTCTCTCGATTTTGCCTTTTCTATCACCTATCTCTAGTAAATCAAGACTTTTCTCAAGGGATTGATTAACATCTCTAATTCGACTCTCAATCTGTTAATCACTTTGAGCAAAAGGAAACATGTTTTTATGAAATGAAACGTTACAAGAATAAACTAAATCACCCGTTTCGAGGTCATAAAGCCTCCATCATTTCTTCTCATTTGGGTATCCTATAAAGAAACATCACTTACTTTTAGGCTCGAATTTATTCTTTAGTATTAGCTTATTGTGCGCATAATATAGGTAGTAAAACACTTTAACATGTTCATAGGATAGCCTTACACCAAACAAAATATAGCCTCACACCAAACAAAATATCATGAGGTGATCATTTGTTTAATGAAACAATCGACATTCTATTTATCAAATAAGCCACAATTAAAACACATTCGCACTAAATATGAATAGGTAAAGCAGTTTGAAACTGCAGTGCCCTTATTACTTCTAAAATATTCCTATTTTTACGTTCTACTCTCTCATTTTGTTGTGGTGTATTCGTGCGACTAGTTTTTGAACAATACTCTTTTCTCCATATAGTTCTTGCATTGTCCTCGAATCGATCTCTAACTCGTTATCAAAATATATAGGCTTAACAATCTTCTAAATTAAGTTTCAACCAATTTGAAAAAATCTATTAGGTATTAACTAGCCTAACTTTTTCTTTCAATAAATAAACGCAAAGTGCACGACTATGATCATCCACAATAGTAACAAAATAGTGTACACCACAAGAGTACACCTTATGATAAGGCCCCATAAATCACATTGTAAGATCAAAGCAACTTATAGCATTGTTATTACTCAATAGGAAAGGAGAATGAGTTTGTTTGGCTTGAAAATAGGCATCAAACCTATTTTTGTACTTAAAATCTATCTTACTAATATTAGGAATAAAAGATAAGTATTGACTTGATTGATGACCAAGACATCAATGCCAGACTGTAAAGGACTCCACTCTTCATCTTTATAATCAAATGCAGCCTCGTAGACTTAAAGTAGTAGACCCCTCTTTAAGCTCATCTACTCCAATTAGCATCTTTAAGGAACAGTCTTGTACCAAACAAAGCTCATTAGTGAACACAATCTGACAATTTAACTTAGTAATAAATTGACATATAATGGAAATCAAATTGTACGTCAAACTAGGCACATAATGGACATTAATCAAAGTCACGTGTTGACTTAAGATGACTTGACCCATCATCGTTACGGTCGTCTTGGCCCTATTGGGCAACATTATTAGTAGAGGCACTACTTCTTTGACGTCATGTACCAAATCTAAGCAACTTGTCATATGATTGGATGCCCTTCTATCCAATATCCATTAAGGTTTTCAGAACCCTTACTAGAAAGCTTCTTGGAGTTATCACGATTCAGAAGTTTTAACAGTTTTTGATACTATTTGCTCGACATACCTATAATGCTACTAATGCTCTCAAATTCTTCTTGTGTAATATGAAAAGTTTAAGCCCCACTTAGGGCTCATCCACCTCCTAAGTTGGCCTGCTTCTAACTACTAGTTGGCTTAATGCAATTTCAGCCTCGTAACCCTTTTCACTGTGTGTGATAGATGATGACCTCAAACCACTCTAAAACATCATGTCCAATCTTGTTGTAGTGCGTGCATCGCCTCTCGTTACCCCCATTTTATTGTGATTGTCTGTCTTGAAGATCAGGCTTTAGTTTAGCTGCAGTTTGCACCGCTAGGGCCACCACCTTGTCATATTCTCCCTAGCCTTGAACAATAGACTTGTGACATTCTTTTATAGTAATCAATGCATAAGCCTTGATAAAAGTAGGAAGAGGATCCATACTCAATATTTGATATTGAACAATTTTAAAAACTACATCATCTAACCCCATAAGGTATTGGTGCAACTTATCCTCTTTGTGCTCGCGAAGGAATTCCTGTATGACTCCATTGGCACAATTCAAGACCCTGGAATAACTACTGAGCTCATCTCATATTCTCTTTAATTTTGTATAATAAGCCATCACATTTGTGCCCTGCTGTTAAAAGGAAGTGATTTCCCCCTTAACCTTATGAACCCACAAGGCATTACTAATTGGAAAAGAATCTCACAGATCATTACAAACTGCCTTAGTGGTCTGCTCATAAGTAACACTAATCTGAATGGATTTCTCGATCAAGCTAAAAATCCATGAAATCAACATAGAATTTCAAACTTCCTAACAATTTACTTCATGTGAATCAGTCATCGTCCAAACTTCCATTGATGAAGCACAATTTATTTTTTCCCTTGAGGGCGCTCATCATAGCCTTTTCCCATATGTAACAGTTTTCTCCATTCAAAAGGCACGTTGTAATCATCGCTCCTGGATTATCTGATGATATTAGATCAATAGTTTTCTTTAATATCAAGGTCTTAACCATGGTATCGGCCATTGAATGTGAGAGGAGGAAGATGTGAAAAGAGAGGAAGGAGAAGGAATTGTTGATCGACAAGTGAAATTACAACGGTACAGAAATATGGACGACGACTTTTAGGAATATTAGTTTTAGGTTTTATCTAAACATGCTTTGATACCATGTAACATTAGCGAAAAACTTGAAGAAAAAGTATTTCACTTTGATTTCTGAAAAATTATATGTATATATAATAAATACTACTCCAAAATAAGGTAAAACATTAATTTCTGATTAAGGTAAAACATTAACTCCTAATTATGATATAGTAAATCCTATTTAAAACTATATTTCCAATAATATGACTCTTATTTACAATTGTATTTTCAATATTCTTCATACTTTAATCCACTAACTTTGACACATCACCAATAGTTCTTTATCAAAAGCTGAAGGTTAGTTAAGTTTCAAGCCAACGAGTACAAGATTTGACTGATGTACACCCACAGTTTAATTTGTTCATTCGTGGTTTATCATTTGAGCATCATTTCATCCTTAGTCTAACTAAGAACTTCTAAGGCGAGTCCAACTCACATTAACCAAGCCAATCAATATACCAAGCTAACTGAATATCAAATCATACTTGATCCCACCTAGTTAAGTCACCTTAATTCCGTGGCTTTTCAGAACTTACAAAACTCAAAACATAAACTTATTGATCTCTCTCTTAACGTTTCATAGCCGCTTGAGCTGCTCAATCATAATTTGGATGATAAGATTATAACCAATTTACTAAGAGGTTGTTTGGTTTCACTTTTGTTTTTTTATTGTAGTTTTTAATTTTCGCTTCCTATTTTTAGTTTATATTTTTCTTTCAAATAAAAACAAAAACATGTTTGGTTATTAATGTCTAATAATTACATATTATATAAAAACTTATATATCAATTATTTTATAAATTAAATAAAAATATTATTTTAATCTCTTATATAAAATTTATTAGTGAAATTTCATTATATTTTATCAAATTAAATAACTAAATAATTAAAATTTAATTATAAGTTAATATTTATTTTAAATATATTTTCAATTATTAAACAACATTTATTTAAAATTTGCATATTTTGAAGATATTTTAAATTTAAATTACATTTATTAATAATTATTAAATTTAAATTTTTTATTTTTAAAATTTAAAATTTAAAATAAGTATTAAAAATAAATTAAGTTATTCATAATTCTTATTAATCATTATTATTAAATAATTAAATAATATATTTACTTGATAGTAAACCATATTATGAAAGAAAATAAAAATAGAAAACACAAATAACTTTTTATAATTACCATAAGCAACTAAAACAAAAAATAAAAACCATAAAGTCGAACAGATAAATATTTTTACTGAATTTGAAAATAAAAATATAAATAAAAAATATAAATACAAACAAATTTGCTTTAACCAATGCTTAGGATGCGTTACAAGTTTGGAGAGACGTGAGCTTCGTTCGGTACGCCCTTACCCTAAGCCGTCGATCTTCTTGTTTCTTCTTAATAATACATGGCTTGCAGTACTGTCGTGTCGTTAAAGCGTGCATCTTCTTGTTTCTCTCATGAGTGGCACACAATTCGTGATACAACCATAGGTCAAGAGCCAAGTTACTCTTATGAATTTTGTTCAACGCCACATATTCTTTTTCCAGACAATTTTCTAGGTTGTCTCTTTTTACACTTGATGCTTGAAGGAGATGGGTTGGCATACAATCATTTCCAATTCGAAGACAACTTCAACAATTACCTAAAACATAACATAAATCAATTAAATCCTTTCTGGTTCCTTTTTCCAACTAAGATTAGTGATAAGATTAAGATTACTCTTCCGTAACTAAAAGGACACGAATTTGAGTCATAAAAATAGTATCTTTATAAAATGCAAAGAGAAGGTTGCGAATATTGATAACTCACACACAATTCTCGTAAAGCCAAGAATCTTATGCACATAGTTTACCCTTTTTATTAGTTCTATAACGAGCCAATAAAGCAAAAATGTCTTCCAAAGAACATCATTCTATTAGGATTGCATTGACAGTAGCTATTTTGATAAGAAATATACAATTTTCCGTTTTCTGGCGCTCTCCATCTTCAAGGTGTTTCAAACTAGCCGATAGCAGGTTGAAACTAAACTACAAGTTACTGCAGATTAAAATGGTGGCAAGTATTTCAAACAACTAAGAGAAGAGATGAGTAAAGAAAGAAGAATACAACAAGTGGAGCAAACCCTTTAGCAAGTGCATGCTCGAAAAGTAAAGATTAAAGAATACAAGATTATACATTCCCAAGCAATTAATTTCAATTTGCAGATTCATTTGATAAACAAAGGTAGTGCTTAATAGAAGCTAACAACGACTTTTTATTAAGCAACACCTACCAAATGAATATCTAGCTGCACCTCCTCCAAATCCTCTCTTCATTGTTTACATGATCAGTCTCGGACAGGATTTATAAATAAGACAATAAAAGAAGCTTAACATCAAAAGCATACATCAACTTTGGAAACAATTGACTGGAGCTGAAACAAGGGAATCATGTAGGAAGAACTCTCAGTTTTGAATCGGCTGCCATTCTTTACGGATGTCGAATGTGTAGTTGATCTCCAAGTAGCACTTGTTATCGTCGTCAACAAACTGCAACAGAAAATGAAATCAGTAGAAAAAGGATGAGCTGTAACTGCATTAAGTGTGATCAGGGAATTGTATGTTCTCAATTTGGATAACTTTATAGCACAGGATTATCACGTAAGCTCATCAGATCTGCCAAACATTGATTTAGTTTTTTAATTGGAAAATGAATTAATGCATCCATCATGATCTTTAATTAAGTCTCAACCAACATTCTGAAACAACCATCATACTTAAAAAGGAAAAAAATCATTATAAGCTGACAAAGCTCAATTTTCATAATTACATGAACTTGACAGATTAGAGTAGTTACCCGTTTACAAAATGAAACCTGAAGAAGGAAAAATGTTAAACTTACCTTACTTTTAGCTGAATATGAACCTCTGGCGAACATGCCAGACGGTGTGGTTTCCTCAGGCAGAAGATGTAAGTATGGTTCTGCCTGAGGACTAAAAGTTCCCAGCATCTCCTTTGTGGAGTCCACTGTTCCACCAACAAAGATTTTGCATTCAGAGAATTGAGAGGAAAAGAAAAGCAATAAGCCATCTTGGGATGGAGAGAAAGAGACACTACCTTTGACACCAGTTTTCCAAACTGTGTTAGTGTATTTGAGGCCTGATACAATGTTGTTATTAACTTGGAAAGTAAATTCCAGGTTATATCGGCTACCTTCCTTTAAGGTAAACCACGTGCCTTTAGGATTTCCAGACTCGGGAATGGAAAGAACAATATCAGGTCTATCTTGAGCCTTGATGGCAAGGCTCAGGATCTTAACTTCAGGATCTAAAGTTTCTGCATAGCCCATAACCATTGAACAAAGCATCAGATGTCAGAAGTAACTTGCTTGGTGAATCCAACAACTTCCATGGAAATGGAAAGGAAAAACATAGAAGAACAAAAAGAATCAACCACGCCATTACAAATTCCGTTTTGAATATGAAGAGGGGAGGAACTTTGGAAGTAACGATCCAAATTAACTTTTTCAAACATCAAATTCTGACAAATGTTTAAATGTGGCAACTTTGAAAACAGATTAACTTGAGCCAAGTTAGTACCTTTCAAATTTTGAATTGCTGTAGGTGACTACTTAAATGAAAAGCGTTATGGGAAACAATTTCAGCATGTTCCAAATATCCTCAGCTTTCTTGGCAACAAAACAAAAATAACAAGCAAAAAAGTTAAAGCAGATAAACGTGAATACCTCCAACAGCCTCGAAATCCACACTACCAAGGAGCTGCTCCTTCCATCTCCTCAAGCTTTCATCATCCTTCATTCCCAAAAGTGAGGAAGAAAACAAACAAGGATTGCAGATGGATAAATTTTGATTTGGCAAGTAATCATAAAGGAGACATAAATGTAAGAAAAAAAATGAAACAGACAGATCAAACTTGAAAAAAAAAAAAACCTTGTCTTTTTCAAGTTGTTCCTTGAGTGTGTACTGAGGACCCAACTCAATCTTTCTTTCTTCATCATCCTCCTCTTCTTCAGTTGCATAGATAGAACCCTCACTCATTTGTCTACTAATCACGCCAGTCTCAGACTCACCACCTTGAGGTCCTTGCTCAGTTGCAGGTGTTTTTGTCTCTGAAACTGCATCTTTCTTTTCATCATCGAGACCCATCCTTTTTGGTATTTGTATCCACAGCGAAATTCAAGTATATCAAAAGCCCATTAACCAGAGCAGAAACTCAAAAATTGGCACACAAAAACTGATATCTCACTTGCAGAACACAACAAAATTACTAGGAACAAAAGGAACAGAATGGTCCAAAACAAGAAACAACACAGGAGAGAGGCCAAAACCCAAAAAGGAACAGAAAGACGAGCCAAAATTATAATTAAAACAAGGGGAGGAAAAGGGTCGAAGAATCTTAGAAAGGTAAGCAGAAGACAAGAGAGCACACAAAAGGGATAACCCTTCAAACGAGAAAAGACACTAAGAAAAAGAACAGAGATGGGAAGGGTTTGTGAGGGAAAGTTCGTTTCAAACACAGAAACCAGAAACGGTCATGCGGTGATCCGAAATTATGTATCTCCCAACAACGAAAAATAAGACACTGGCAGAGGTGGCAAGATCGTGAAGGTCACTCCTGCACTATAATCCACGAAGGCCACGATTCGAGGAAGAGGGCATTTTCTATTTAATGCAAATATTATTTCTTTTTAGCACACATATCCAAACATAGAACCGTAGAGATAGAGAGACAGACACCATAGACAGCTTAGATATGGGTGGATGATAGATACCCATTGACCCCTTCTTGTGGATATTGTGATTGAAACATGGAAAAAAGCTGCTTAGGATTCAGTTATGGTTAAAATCGATGTAACAAACCTATCAGTTTCACTTACAGTGAAATCACTTCCAGTTGTACTAGTACTTTATTATTCTGTCTTATGATGTTTCACTTATTGTCAGCTAGCTGTTATAAAGTGCCTTCTTCCAAACAAATTTCAGTCTAATTTGTCCAATTTCATACTTGTTTAATAATAATAATAATAATAATATTAATGAGTGGTATGAAATATGTTAATATCACATTGAAATATAAAAATGCAAAAGGGAATTACAAAATGATTAAGGTTGATAATGTTGAAATACCCCCATTTAAGAAGTTAGGTTAATTAATTATGAACTATGAAGAGATATGATTCCTGCCACTCAATGATGGGTCACATGAACAAAGTCGCCCCTCTTTATTATATGTAAATCCATTTCAGTATTATATGTAATTCTATTTCAGTAGTAATTGATCACGGAATAGATTATCTCTTCCGATTAATCATTTTTTGCCTTGTTTTATTAAATTTCATCTACACATTTATGTAAGTTTCATAGATCAGATTAAGTGACACAGAATTAAAACACCCTAATAAAAATAAGTGCTCCAACCGTGTATGAGCCCCAGATCTATGTATAACTAGAGAATGAATGATAAAGATTCAAAATTCGACAGGAGGTAAAGACGTGGACACAAAAGTTAATGAAGCATCCCATGTTTGGTACAGCATTGCTTGCTTCTACACGAAAGATTCCTAATCATATTGCATGTTGAGCAAGGACTGTTGTCAATGATGAAGAATAGTCCTTACGTCATGCTCATCCATTCAAAGCTTCTCTTCTTTTTTTTTCCTCTAAGAATAGTCTTCCTGAGATTGTGTTTATCCAAAAGTCAATCAACTTAAACTTTAATCATTAACTTCAGATGAGACATGGTCGAAATGCCATCCCTGTACAATCTCTCTTCTGGACGCACACCACTTGATAATCAACAAACTTAACGTGAAGCAGCAGGCATTGATTCACCTGATATTTAACCCTTTTAACACATTCTTTCAAGTTTTAGGGCCTCTTTAACTGTTTCCTGTTGGCAACGGTGAAAGAAATAAAACTCAGCTTTCATCTCACACCCACACATGCTTCTCTGGCATTGCACTCTCGGCTCATTGAAGCCCAGGAATTGATATTAACAACAGTGTGGTGTCAGTAATAAATAGCTTGTACAAGAAAAACAGAGAGGTAGGTATAAACTGGCTACAAGGATGCCTAAGCACATTATGAACACAGCTAAGATGACGGGGAAACATTCATAACGTGCATCAGAGCCCTCCATCTCACGCATCAGTACTTAATGAGAGCAGCTAAGTCCTGCATATTAACAAGTCTCACATGGTTTCTGTTTTAAATAGACCACCGTCTTCTCCACGACATCAATCAGCTACATCTAAAGTCTAAACAGTTGATAAATTGAGCTGCACCTATTTCAGCTCTTTAGAGAATTTCCCCAATGTATCTAAAAGATAAATGAATTGATTCAATTTCATTATCTCATCTCAAGACCCTCAAATGATGGATGATTAAAGCACTATTAATGACAATGACATTTCACTTTCATACATGGTCCAAAAAAACTCATAGACGGTGCGAACTCAATGCCATACTCATCAAGAGATTGAATTTTAAGATAACTCCAGAAAGTGAATACTCAATCGTGTTGCAGACTGAATTTCGCTCTCAAGATTCTAAAGTTCAATTGTTGAAATCATCAGGGTACAATCATATATGCCATCCTAGCAACAACTGACTCTGATAAATTGATATTCAAGTCCCAAGATTAGAAATCAATCACTTCCCCATTTTCTTAACACTCTTTCTTTTGCAGAAACACGAGTACCACCTTCCTTCAATGAGTCAGTAAAATCTGCAGGACTGTTTGGGGATGTGCTACTTAAGATTTTCGATGATATCAATGTAAACCCATTTCTTGCTCCTCGCAAAGCGTAAAGCAAAGGGTTGAAGATGGCAGCAAGCATCAACTCTCCTTTTGCAACAATGAGATACTGGAAATTCAAAAATGACATTGGGACTTGAAGGGAAGAAAGAGGCAACAGCATTATATTATACAATAATCAGGAGAGATATTCACTTACCATGACCATTATACCTAAAACAGCAAGACTTGTTTGCTGAGCTTCTGGCCAGAAGTTATCACCATTGGACCAGCCAAATCTTCCACCCCATCCAAACCAACCTCCTCCGCCAACATCTCCCCCTCCACCAGCTTCCTCCCTCTTTTTAATTTCCTTGTTCCATTTCTCAAACTCATTTTTCTTTCCTCCTAGTGCACTTTCTAATGCTTTTCTAGCTTGTTCCTGCAACCACAGACATGAAAAAGTCATATGTAGCATCCAACAGACTTTTAAATTCACAGGTGTTACACAAAGGTCATGACATGCAACCGAAACAAATCAGAACTAGAAAATGCAAGAGTAGTCAGAACATTTCAAAGGGAAATTTAATCATGCAATCAAGTCCTAAGATTGTGGTTCACTATATTTGCGCTGTTTGGGCCTTAATACTAGATGATATTGCCGATTCAGATCATAATTCACCACCAGAAATTTCCATATGAATAAAGGGACTTATTCTGCTGAGCTATCTCCTGGTCTCATGCAACTTAACTTTGTTCAGAATCAGCTGTACTAAATTACGACAAGAGAAAGAGAATATTTTTACAATCGTACACAATAATCCTTTTTACCAAACTCTAATTCATCTGCAAATATTGCTTGTGTTACAAACTACTTGTTTTTACTGTAACTGGCATATTGGATCTGCCAAAATTCATCGCAGAAAATGGTGGACAGGTGATTACTACATATATCCGAGTATAATATTGAAATTCATAGCAGTTGAGCACATTTCTGGTGAAAATCTGAGAAATGTGGGCACTGTAAAATGGAGAATGAAAAATGTCAGGTTTGGTAACCAAAACCTTACTGCTCAATTAGTTCTCATGGTTAGAAAAGGGAGGAAACGACTAGTGCATGCAAATTGAATAGCAAACTCTGCTAGCTCAAGAAGCCAAGTTCCCCGAAAACAAAACAGCAAAGTATGTCAAATAAGCTTAAGGGCACACGGTTGTGAAGATGCTCTGCAAGTCGAAACCCCTAAAAGGTAACAAGTAACAGCAGCAACTCGAATTGCCACTGGGTTGTATTGACGACCATCTCGAACGTTTTGGATTGGTATGATTCACAAATAATTATCTCGGCTGTCTCCAAATTAGCTAATCATCGACAAACACGATCCAGGAATGTTCTTCAAAGTACCAGAAATTGCGCATACCGACTCTATTTGGTGAACGCACACAGAGAACACATTGCACCAATCCTTCTACCATCAACTTCCGCGATAATAGAGGTTCATTTACTTGTGAGCTCATGCACCAACCAGACCGCCATACATTAATCACTCTCTTGTATAAAGAGCCACAACTCTAGAAAACATTACAAAAATGGGACATGGGTTCTTCATTTCCAATTAAATGCAAGAACCAAACCAGACCCCACAAAACACGAGATCATCCGCTGTCCCATCAAAGTTTCCTCCGAATTCCACCCACAACATACGCAGAAACACAAAATTCTCAATAAAAAAAGAACAAGTTGAAAGATAAGATGTAAAAGATAAAGCTTTAGTGATTGTACCTCTCTGTTGCTGCTCCCTGAGAAAAGGCAAGTGAACTTGCCCTTACACTTGAGTTCCTGTTGCAGAGAAGACCAATCCCTTTCCCAGTTTTGCTTACGGATTCTGTCATAAACCCGGATATCACTTGATTCAGGACGGGTCGAGGATTGCAGAGGGTTGACGTTTAGAACCTGAGCCATTGTTGCCGCTTACAAGCTGGAGCAACGTCTTTACATTTTCCTTCTCTTCGGAGCGTGTAAGGCCTGTTTGGTCACGACAATTTGCGTAGGCCCAATGCTAATAATAACATATTAATTATCACTCTAGCATAACCACCAAAAATAATTTTGTTAATAATAACATATTTTATTATTAGCAAAGTCATGAATTAGGACTTCATTTAATCTAATAAGTGAATATAATAAAAAATGTAACGAAAATATCATTTTTACTTTAAAGAAAGAGAATAAGTTAGTCTAGATATTAAAAAATACTATTTAATTCTCACATATTTGAATTCTATTGTCTTTTTTTATCTCATATAATATTTACACAAAAAAATGAAGTATTGAGGTAATAATTTTATATTTCTTAAAATATAAAGATAATGTGAATACACGTTAAATAAAGAATTATACTTTTTACTACTACAAATGTATAATATTCCCCAGAAGATATACTATACCTACATTAAAACCAAGAATTATAAAAATTCATATAATTTAGACTTAAAAGTAACATTGATATAATTAATATATTTAGAAGTATTGTTATGTTTATTTTTATTTTTAACTTTATAAATAGAGTTATAACACGTAAAAAAAGAACAAGAAAAAAATTATAAAATTGTTATGCTAATAATCACGGAAGCAATGAAATTAATCAAGTAAATAAAGAAAAAGCAATAGAAGGACATAAAGAATTTTTACATGAGAAACTCAAGTGTAGGGAGAAAAACTCATGGGGCAAAAAGAGCCCAAAAATATGCACTATGTCAAAGAAAGAAAAATTACAAGTGTTTTCTCTTTCTCTCTCACAAACCCTAGGACTAATAAAAAGTACACCAATATGATGTTACAAATGACCCTAAGGGGGTGTTTATATAGTAGTATAACCCTAAGGTAGGAATCCTACACAGAGTAGGAATTTGGAAATAGTGTGAAAAAAAAGAAAGAAAACCTACACAAAGTAGGAATCTACACAGAGTAGGAATCTTGAAGGCTCTAATTATTATCTCAACAAATCTCCACCTTGACACAAGATCAAAATTAGGAGCTCTCTTTACTGTAAGCCTCGAAGGGTGCTCAAGTATCAATAATACCGGCTAAGTCCAGGCAATGCTTGAACTTAGGTAATGGATTGATCAACATATCGGTAGGGTTCTTAGTAGTGTGAACCTTCTCAACAATAACTACACCTACTTCAACAGTATCCCGAATGAAGAGGCGTC
Organism: Erythroxylum longipes; assembly: GCA_027563885.1. Classification (NCBI taxonomy): domain Eukaryota; kingdom Viridiplantae; phylum Streptophyta; class Magnoliopsida; order Malpighiales; family Erythroxylaceae; genus Erythroxylum; species Erythroxylum longipes. The sequence goes on from JAOQMS010000178.1 coordinate 3,286,696, forward strand.
GAACATCAATATGCTTAGTCTTAAAGTAGTACTTACTATATCTCGTGAGGTGCATGATATTTTGACTATCACATAAGACAATAAGAACATCTTGTTATAAACCAAGCTCTTTCACCAAACCTCGGAGCCAAATAGGTTCTTTCACTCCTTTAGTAGTAGCAGTATACTCTACTTCAGTGGTCGATAATGTTGCAATGGACTGTAGAGAAGAATACTAAGTAATAGTGGAATCACAAAGAGTAAAAACATAGTACGAAAGTGACCTTCTCCAATCATAATCACCAAAAACATAGGATGAAAGCGACTTTCTCCAATCATAGTCACCACCATAGTCGGCATTAATATAGCCAACAACACCACTGAGATTAGAATGACTTTTTTCTAAGAGAAAACCGAGCTTACTAAAACCCTTCAAGCAGGGAAGGATCCACTTCACACCTTCCCAGTGCTCCTTATCAGGATTATGCATATACCTAGATACAACACTGACAACATAGGCCAAATCCGATCGGGTACATACTATAACATACATTAATCTACTAACAACACTGGTGTACGGAACATAAGACATATGTTCCTTAGTTTCACTAGTAGATGGGCATTATTCAACAGATAATTTAAAGTGTGCAGCCAATGGAGTAGTAACAGGCTTACAGTGAGCTAAATTGAAGTTGTCAAACATGTTATGAATATATTTCTTTTGAGAGAGAATAAGTTTTTCTGCTTATCCTAAATAATCTCCGTCCCAAGAATTTTCTTAGCAGCACCCAAGTCTTTCATATTAAATTCACTGTTAAATTGGGCCTTCATCCTATCAACAAGAGCCATACTAGGCGTCAAAGTCAACACAATTATCATATCTACTTCTAGAATAGCCTTGCCCAATCACAAAAGAGTTAAATCTCTTATACCACTGTCTCGGAGATTGTTTGAGACCATATAAAGATCTCTTCAAACATGAACATAAACAGGACACCCAAAAACACGAAGATTAGAATAATCAACAAGGTTACTTGACCAAACTTCTTATGGGACTTTGCCGTCAAAAGAATGATGTAGGAAACGATTGACAAGATAGCATGTAGTAGTAGATGCCTCAACCCAAAACTCATTTCCTAACTTAGCATGTGAAAGCATGCATCGAACTTTCACCAATAGAGTCATGTTCATATGTTCAGCAACTCTGAGGCTTACCAACCAAAGTGTGGTGTCTAACAATGCCTTCCTTTTTGCATAGATCGTCAAAAGCATCTTCACATAACTCAAAATCATTGTTAATTCTCAACCGCTTAATTTTCTTACCTATTTGGTTCTCGATCAGGGTTTCCACTCCTTAAAAGTAGGAAGAACTTCATTCTTCTTCTTTAAGAAAAACACCCAAACCTTACAGGAGAAATCATCAATAATGGTCAACATATACCTTCTACCACCTCGAGAAGCAACGTGAGAGGGACCCTATAGATCCTAATGAATATAATCCAGAGTACCTTTGGTCATGTGAATTCCTAAGGAAGAGAAACTCACTCTAGTCTGTTTACCAAAGACACAATGTTCACAAAACTCCATATTACCTGAACTTTAGCTTAACATACTCCATTTCCATAAGATTTGCATACCTTTCTCACCCATATGGCCTAGGCTGTAATGCCATAACTTGGTGGCAACTTGGTGAGACTTAGATGAGGCAACATCAGCTATACCAATAACAATAGAGTACTGCAACACATAAAGAGTACCATGTCTTTCCCCTTTAAAGATTATAAGATTACCTCGGGACACCTTCATAACTCCACTTTCAGAGAAGTACCTTTACCCAAAAGACTCAAGTGTACCAAGTGAAGTAAGCTTGACTTTCAAATCAAGAATGTGACAAACATTAGTGAAGGTTTTAGCAACATCATCATGAGTTTTAATATTGATTGTATCTTTCCCCACCACATCACATTGTGCATTGTTACCCATAAGGACAACACCCTTAATAGTTTCATAGGTGGCAAACCAATTCCTGTGAGGACACATTATGAAAAGTACAATCGGAGTTTAGGATCCATTTGTCTATAGATCATTGTTCGCCTTGAACAACCCAAAGAACATCACTTCCTGAACTAGATCAACTATAACAGCCTCTGGTGTAGAATCAGATTGATTACCCTTGTTTTTACATTTTTTTTGAGTTTATTTTTCAATTTATAATAGTCTAAGACCTTGTGTCCGTCAAAATTATCGATGTCAAATTTGGTTAAAGGAAACATGGCGACAATACTTAATTGACCGAAACAAATCTGGTTCTGATACCAGTTTATTGTGTTAGTAGTCGCAGAAGCAATGGAATCAATTAAGTAAATAATGATAAAACAATAGAAGGACACAAAAAAAACTTACGTGGAAAACTTGAGTGTCGGGAGAAAAACTCACGAGGTGAAGAGAGGTCGAAAATATGCACTGTGTCAAAGAAAGAAAAATTACAAGTGTTTTTTCTTTCCCTCTCTCTCAGAAGCACCGAGACTAATGAAAAGTACATCAATACGATGTTACAAAGGACCCCAGTGGGGTGTTTATATAGTAGTATAACCATAGGATAGAAAACCTACATAGAGTAGGAATTTGGAAATAGTGTCAAAAGAGGAAAGAAAACCTACACAGAGTAGGAATCTTAAAGGCTTGAGTCATTATCTCAACAAAAATAAATTATTTCACAGTACATAAAGACGAACGTAGGTGAGTTATGTACCAAATATATCACATAACTTATTAATATTCTTTGATGTATATCATCTTATTTAGATTTGATTCTTTCTTTCTTTATTTTTCCTTTCTATTATCCTTTACAAACTTAATATTGATATTAAAATCTAGTGTGATGCTTTCAAGCAAAAATACAATATTTTGTCCTCCTCAATATGATCTTGATTATTCTTCTACTCGTAACTACAAATGATAATTCGGTTCAAGCTCGACCTATCGACTCAAAGTCAATGACTCAAGCTTGGGTTGATTGGGCCTTAAGCTCGGACTGCTTAAGCTTAGTCCGACTTGAGGCCCAACACTTATAAGTAAAACGACATTATTTTATTAAAAAAATAACGTTATTTTTACATTTTAATTTAGAAAACGGTTCAGGCTTGCCTGAGTCAGGCTTGGGTTTGATTGCCTCGATCCTAATCAAGCTAAGGCATGAACTGCTAAGCCTAGGTCCGATTCGACCTATTGCCATCCCTACTCGTAAAGAGTAGTATTATGTGAATAGTTGAATGATTTCGAATCAAAACAGAACATAAATAACCTAATATATGTTGTATTCTTATGTGATTTAATAGTCTTGTACTTTTGTTATCTTCTACCTATAACTCCTCTAGTATTTTGTGTACTCAAATGACAAATCTTGTACTCTTGTTATCTTCTATCTATAAATACCCCCGTGTTTTATATGTACTCAAATGACAAAGTCGAGGGAATATATATTTAATTAGATGTAGATTTACTAAATCATGATACTGGAATTGATGAAATTTAACAAGTAAAATTGTTCCACGTTTACAAGTGATTATTCACAGTAGATGAAGGTAAGATGAAGCAAACTATATACAAAAATATAATTTGTAACATTACTTTAAGTTTTTGACTTAAAATATAATGTTCCTTTTTTCAGATTTACTTAAACCTATTCCCTTTTCCTTAATTAAATTTCCTTAAAGCATCGAACTTTTCCCATTTATTAGAAGGGAATAAATATAAAAGAAATTCCCAAAACTTAAAGCAGTGATTACTAAAAGTTTGGTAAGTTTAGCCTAAGCCGAACTTGAAAATTTGTGTTCGATCTCAATTTTAAGTTCAATTAAATATAATTTAATTTTTAAAAATTGAACATAACATTATTTTATTAAAAATTTTTAAGTTCTGAACTAGATAATCAGACCTTAAATTTAACTTAAAGCATAATTTTTTTAAAAAATCTAAATCGAACCTAAAATTTAGTTAAATTTAATCGAATATGTTAATTTCGAGTTAGATTGACCAACTTTTGTCAAGAATTTCTCTCAACAATCTCTATATGTTTGTTAAACCAACCCCACATATTTTCATCAATGGTCCAACGCCAACAGCATGAAAGTGTCCTCACCTTTCTTAACATTTATTCTCATTTTCAAACTTAGATGAAGAAATGCATTGGTTATCACAGTAAACTCCACAAACTCAATTTCATCTGTGTGCTTTACCGACAAGAAGAGACTGTCTCATTTCAGTTCACCTCTTGAAAAAGAGAATTTCGAACAATCTTTTTCAATCTCATGTCGCTATCCTTGGCTTCCAATTTAAAAAAGAGAACACCATCTCTCCCAAATTACGTTTATACCCTTAACTTGCAGTTCTGGTTGTTCAAGGTCAGAGGGGCACACTTGTACTCCGTCATCCCAAAGGAAAAGATAAAAGTTTGCATCTGAATCCATTTCTACCCTCATCACCACAGCCTGCTCGCGGTTCTATTAGGGCATAACCGTCCAAATCCCGACAAGTATTAGGGGCTTTCTGGTCATTTAAGTATTTATATAGGAAAAGATAGAAACAAAGAAGAGAGAGATAAGGCTGAAGAGAGAGAGAGAGACAGAGCGAGAGCCGTTTGTGTCCGTTTTTTCTGTTAAATATATGTGTGAGAGAGAACAGATAACAATGGTGTCGGACCAGGAGATAGCGAGAGGTGTGGAGACAGTGCTCCGTCAATCGGATCCTAACGCCTTCACTTCCCTGAACGGCGTCGTTAAGCAGCTGGAAGCCAAGCTAGGTTTAGACCTCTCTCACAAGGCTGGTTTCATTCGCGATCAGATCAATCTCCTCCTACTAGGCTCTCACTCACCTTCGGTGATTACTACCACCACCACCCACCACCACTCACCACTACAACAGCATCCACAAACCCATGCTTTTCGTCTCCCCCAGAAGGACCATTTTGCCCTCCCCCAATTTCAACAATTTTCACCTCATTTTGCCATCCACCAGCAACATTCTCAGGTGTTCCCTCAGGAACTCAACTTCCGACACCCTCCACCGGCGCCACCGGCGCCTCACCAGGTTCAGCAACCGCCGCCGCAGCCTGTCGCCAAAGCTGATGTCTTTCCTCAAAATGCCGCTTCTGTACCACCTCAAATCCCCAATGAGAGGTAATAAGCTTTGGATGTGTAATGAGATGTTGGTTTTAGGGTTTGTCTTAGGATCTTTATTTCATTTTTTGGTGTATTTGGTAGCAAACTCAGGGTTTTTTTATTGGGGTTTGTTGTCTCTTGCCCTTTTCTATTTTTCTTTATAATGTTCCCCTTTTTATCGTTTTATAATAAAAGTTCTGGATTGTAGTCGTTCCTGTAAGATTTGGTGTTTTTAGAATAACAATACTATAATTTTATGAAAATTCTGGGTGTCGTTGAACCTTTGATAATTGATCACTGGTACGAATTTGCTCAGCCTAGGTGTATACATTTGCGCTGCATTATGTTGTTGCTGCACAGTTTTGTTTTTGTTAAGCTATTGTCGGATGATTTTATTTTGATCTTGAAAGTGTTCTAAGACTGTTGAAATTACACTTATAGCAGGCATAAAATCTGATGGTATTTTTAAACGAATTACTACAGTACTCCAGTTGGTGCTAAGCGAAGAGGTGGTCCAGGGGGTTTAAACAAAGTTTGTGGTGTTTCACCTGAACTTCAGGCAATTGTTGGTGAACCAGCCTTGCCGAGGACTGAGGTATCTTATCAAATAGTTCCTATGATGCCCTGCCTTTCTTACTATTTGATTGCTTTTGCAGAAGTTGAAGAAATCCCTAACGTTTGGAAGATCTTTCCTTTTCTTGATGCAGATTGTGAAGCAGTTGTGGGCATACATAAGGAAACACAACCTTCAAGATCCAAGCAATAAGAGGAAGATAATTTGTGATGAAGCCCTAAGTGTGGTCTTTGAGACGGACTGCACAGATATGTTTAAGATGAACAAACTACTGGCTAAACATATTATTCCACTGGGACCATCAAGTATGTAAACTGAAACTTTGTTCTGCCATTGCTGCCTTGTGTTTAATGTGGTCTAAGTTCAGTTTCTGTGAAATTTGGTGCAGAAGAGTCTGGCCAGGCTAAAAGATCAAAGGTAGACGTAGAGTCCACAACTGATAGGGCTGGACCTGATGGATCGCTTGTAGTAATATCGGGACAACTTACCAAGTTTTTAGGGACTGGAGAAAGGGAGATGACACAGTTGGATGCATCTAGACGTGTTTGGGACTATATAAAGGTTAACCATTTGGAGGTTAGTTGCTAGGTTACACACTAGTCTCCAGTTATTTACTACAATAGCAGTGCCTTGGTATAGTTGCTTTCTTGTTGGACCAGTTCTTGTTTTATCTCTGCTATTGTATTTGTTTTCCTTTTCTTACCATCTTGTTGCCTGTTTCTTTGTTGTTTGTTTTTTGACAATTTTCATTCTTGCCTATTTCCTGTTTTTCCCTCCTAATATAGAAGTTTATTGGTCTGTTGTTGCCTATTTCCTGTCGTCCCTAATAGTATGATGTAACAAGAAAGGAAAATGAATCAGAAATTAACTTTCTCTGATTCTGCTTGTATTCCTTCAGGATCCGCAGAATCCAATGGCAATAAAGTGTGATGCAAAGCTTCAAGAGCTTTTTGGATGTGAAAGGATTTCTGCTGTGGGTGTCGAAGAAATGTTAGCTCGCAATCATTTATCCGAGAGGTCATGATGTTTATAGGTTAACTGGTTAGTATGCTAAAAAAATTGTAATGAGTTCATAGATTTTGAACTAAGGCATGGCTGGAAGAATTTTTCAACAAAATTTTTGCTCTCTTTTCTTCTAGTTAGACTTAACATCTTTGGATCATGTTCTTTGAATTCTTTCACCCTAAAATAGTTGAGCACTTTTTTCTTCTTATTTTTTTGGCTTAGGCTATTCTCAAGATGACTAGATGAGTCCTTGGGACTTTTTGGGTTTATATAGCACCATTATATAGCACCAGTGACAAAATGCATCTTCACGGTTTTTGCTTGTTATTTAATGTGAGCCTTTGCATCATGAACTTGATGTCCTTGTTCTTTACATTTTTTTTTGAAAATTTAAAATTGGTATTATACTGCTAAAGTTGTAACAACTTATATACAATGCTTTACAAGGATATCAAAAAGAAATTAACACCAACCCCCATTACACTTCCAGAAACCGAACATCATGTAATCTGACTACAGCTATTAAATCAGCTATATCGTTCTGAGTTCCTGGCTGATGTTGTCTTGCTTCCCTTTACCAACCTTGTTCTTTACATTATTTTATAACAATCTTCATTTTCAATTTACCATTGTGAAAGTCACTAGTGAAATAATAGACCTTTGTTCCTTTTTATGTAACTGTTTCCTGGATTGTTGATGTTGTCTTTAAGGCAGTTCTCGTGGATCCGTTGTGAGTATGCTTTTTCTTTCTTGTTCTGACAGATATACTACCTCTCACAAATCCATAAATTAATTTTGTTGTTTATGTATGTGCCTGATCTTACATAATTTTGTTGTTTGTGTAAATGACCGATGTTTATAAACTTGTTTTCTGCAGGTACAGGGAATGCGTCCTGTCTGGTTAGTTAGGATGGTAGAACTGATAGTGAAGACTTTGCTTTTTGGGCCTTTATTGTTCTTTTGTTCCTTCTGCTTTGTGAATTAACATGGCTAGGTGATATGATCGCTGACATTGACTTTTAGTATCAGATTGAAAACATTCCATGGGCAATGGCGGGAAATATCTTTGTAGTTTTGCCATTACCCTGGATTTAGGCTTTCTTTGCTAATTCCTTGGTCTTTTAACTTGGAATGTCTAACCCTTGTGGTAGACGAAGACAGTGGTGGAATTGTAAAATATTTTGCACTTATGCTGAAAGGATGAAATGGTAATCCAGCTGCAAGTGTCTACACCTTGTTTATGAATCACATGGACCAATTGTTCGCATTCAACAGTTTTCTGCGCATTATTTATTCTAAATAGACATTGTCCCATCTTTCCAAGTCAAACAAACCAAATATATAATCAGTTGTTTGAAGGTTACATCGAGTTAAAAGCATAAAAAAAATTTACTTTCAAATTCAAGTCAACATCCAGAGTACTATGTGGTCAATCAGAAGCACTGTCACTGGAACTGTTGTACAATTAGAGGAGCCATGGCTACAACTTGGTATACTAGCTAAAAGTCCCTGCGGCTAGAAAGATCAAACTTGTGACCGCTAAGAGTAGAATGAGAACTGCTGCTTTAACCTTGTTGGACAGTTTATAGTAGCTCATCTTGTCTGTCATCTTCATGACATACCCCAGTAATTTCTGCATCAAAATTTGTAGGGTCGATGAATAAGAATAATTAGCTCCTGTAGTCTTTAATTCTAAATTTTCAGGGTGCTTACCAGTCTATAGGGTTCAACGTAAACAAGCGGCTCCATAAACAACTCCACATGCCTGACAAGCATACAAATGTTACTATAATTCACAAATACGAGGAAGCTCCTATTATGTCTTGCTTCTGTATGGAATATTTTCCACACCTTATGTGCAGATGCCCCCTGTACTCGTGCAAAATGAGGAAGCTGATACCCTTCCCCAGTATCGTGCGCGACATTTTCGATTCTTCCAGTAGATTACCGTGCAAAACAAGGTGCTAAAAGAATGAGGATTGCAGATTTAACAATGGCAAATGAAAATTTGGTTTGTCAGGAGAGATTGACAGGTGCACATACCTATTCTCCATTCAGCACCAACGACCATCCCATCCCGCAGAGTTGGTTTCATTACAAATTTTATGTTTTCTCCCAACTTGCCGATCAGGAATTTGAAGAAGTCGAGAACTTGCTGCAAAAGAAAAATTTATCAGACTCGTTCCTAGTTCCTTGCATTTTCAATATCATGACAACCCAAACTATCATCAGACTGTTATGAACCTGTTTTCCTTGAATAGACTGGAAGAATGAGAAGAAGTTGCAGACACATCGACACTCGTCTCCTATAATATCAGACAATTCATCCGTGTTTCGGTTTTTAACAGCATTATAAAGCTTGGACACTGTGTCAAGAACTCGACCATCTTCTGGCCCTGATCCTTGAGAATTCGTTGCAGTGCATGGCACAGGCGATAACAATCCACTCCTCCAGGACAAGCTTGTACTAACCACAGGTTGGTGCAAGAATGGACCTAGGAAAGTAACATTAGTAGAGGTTCTTTTACATGTACGTTTCCTTTTAAGAGGGCTAAGGAAACTCCAAGGCTGTGATGTGACAGAATTTGTGTATGGTTGAGTGAGAAGAGCTGGGACGACCATTTTCAACGAAAGAAGTGACGAACTTAGGAACTACAGAAGGTCAAAGTGTAGGTAATGTAATGATCTAGATGAAGGAAGGCTCCAAAAGATGATGAAACCAAGAAGCAAGGAAAGAATCGAGGGAAATGAACCTTGCTTCAAAACGGAAGCAAGGAATCATATTAGGCTATGTTTAGTCGGAAGTTTAATAGAATAGAATAGAATGGAATGTTATTTCATCATTTGGGAGGACGTTTTATAATAAAATGAGACAGAAGAGGAGGGTTTCATATTACATCTCATTCTATCCTAAGCAGTAAAAATGAAAAATCGGAAGTTTAAGTTAATTAGAATGTAAAATGATAAACAACTTTATATTATATTATATTATAAACACTTCATTCAAACAACATTTCACTATATTACATTATGAACTCTTCCATTCTTCATAAACAACAATTTTCTAATATTACATTCATTTACGTTCCATTTCATTATAAATCATTCAATTTCATTTAATTTCATTAAAAAACTTTAAGTCTAACCAAACATAACGTTAAAAAAAGTGAAAGCATGTGGTATTACTTTAATAATCAATATTACTTCAAACAAAAATCTAAATACAAAATTTTCTAAAATTTTGATGTTTATGATCCATTTAAATTAATGACAAGAAAAGGGCATATTTTTTGTTAGAGCAAACACTTAAAAAATTTAAGAGTAAATTTTTTTAAAGGATATTATAAAGAGAGAGGACACTATTTTTTTTCTTCAATTATAAATATAGAGGCAATTATGACTCTTTATTTATAAGCAATATTTTAAAAACCGATTCGATTTAGCCAGTTTAATATTAAAAATTTTGAACCGACTAATTTTGTAGTTCAATTTTCAACTTTTTGATTTGATTGAGTTTAATAAAATTTATTGTTAAAATAGATCAGTTCATTAATTAATAGATTAATTTTTTTAAACTAACGAGTTTTTATAAACTAAAATAAACTAATTAATTTTTATTTACTAGTCTTCTTTTCCAATTAAAATTTAATTTTTCAATAGATAAGGATAATCTTCTTTAATTATTCTTCAAATTATTTTATTTTATTTTATCTTTAACTGATTTTAAGACGATCTAATACCGGTTGAATATTTCAAATCTCAAACCTCTTATCTTATCGATTTAAATTCTAGTCTAATTTTTAAATTCTTATAAATAAGTTATGTATATGTATGACTTTAACGATGATGTCACTTATTAAAAATATTAAATAATTGGCATCAATTTTTTATGCTACAATAAATAATCCCATCAAATTTTCTGTTCCAACTCTATTTCATTAAATCTCATCCGTAAATTTATGTAGAGTCTAAATAAATATGTGGATGTGATTTAATAAAACATGTTATGAACATCATAATCGGTACAGGACATCTAATCTCACAAATAACATTATTCCGTATCTCACTCTTACATCACACATCATACTTAATTTAGGAGACAATTGAAATTCTTGTCCTATCTTGGAGTGACTGTCACAGTCAAAAAGATTCCACTATTCTTTATTTTCTTTTTCACTTGCGTCTATGATCAGTCGACTTAGACTCTAAAAGTAAATTGTATGGTTACATGGTGACATGAACTCATCCTCGTATTGGTCTCGACACTTTTAAAACACTGAAGAACTGAAGTGGAAAACCTGAAAGTTAGTATTGAGGTCAGAAACGTGTAGGTTGGAGCAGATACCACCGTTGTTATGCTGTAGCTGAAGTTTGTAACACTCCATTCACATAGCACATTCAAGGTGTACGTGTTAGGATTTAGTAAAATTCTTAAGAGGAAGAGGACCAGGGTCTTCTATGTTCCTAAAGGAGCAGGCTCGAAATGCACGAGCACAAATATTCTCTGATTCATCTCCAAATTTGGATGACCCAATGGTTAGACATTCATTTTCCAGCACTCCCCAAGTTTGCAGATTATTGTTCTAAGTCTTATGTATATATATAATTTGAGACCATATAACGTCTTGATTCTTCTCCCTTTCTTGACTTTCTGCGTTTATTTTATTGTTATAATTGCATGTTTGCAAGATCAATATTGATGGCTTGTCACTTTCTTGGCTAGAGGTTGGATGCTGAGAAGGATGATCTCGACATAATTCAGCATGTGGTGAGTGAACAACACGTGTAACTTGCAATTAGGGTTCTCTAACTTTGGTGAGATCTAATTCAAAATTAATGAATCAAATACAATTTAATTGAATTTTTAATTTAAAATAATTTCAATAAAATAATAATATTTTATTTAATAAATAAAAAATTAATAAATAAAATAGCTTTATTTTGACTTTTGTTATGTTATTCGACCTAATTGAATTTCTTTTTCAATTTTACATAAAGTGTAACATTCTTGGTTGGTAAACCTGAAACTTGACAAGAGCTAACAACTACTAGTATTGGTTGGAAAATAGAAGCTGCTAAAAAAACAAAGATCAAGTGAAGTAGCAACTCACAACTCACAATACAAAACCAGTATCCATTCCCTCCTTGGTCATTCTCAAAGTAGAATTACTGTTAATTTCTTGATGATAGACATCAAGAGGATAATTGCTAACTTGTGAGTAGGATTTGGGGTAAAAGGGAAACTAATGGTAGCTTTTTAGCTAGAATTGGTAAAATAGTATGAGTTTGATTCGATTCGACACAACTTAATTTAAAATTAACGAATTTAAATTAAATTAGTTAAAATTTGAGATAGATTTAATTTTTTAAAAATTTCAACTTTCAAATTACGTTGAAATTTAATTTCAAACTCGACAATTTGGTTCGACCCAAAACTTGATTATATATAAAAATTAAAATAAGGGATTAGCTTTCGCTTCTTTTTTGACTCTTTGTTTCGTCACCGTCACTTATTTTGCTTCCTTCATCTTTCTTCGAATTCCACCTCTTTGAATGTCTCTTTTGCACCATCTATTATGATTACTTATTGGTATTATTGGTCAGGGTCGTACATCAATCGAATTGGTCAGGATGAGATTGAAGCATCAAACGTCGAAATTGAGTCAAATTGAATAGAGTGGCAGCTGAGCGAATTTAAGATCACATTTTGATAACATGAGTCATGTCCGATTAAACTTTGAACCAAACTCAATGCCTGTTTAGTTGAACTTTTGGAAGGTGAATAAGTACTTTTTTCTACCGTAAAAGTTCTTTTTTAAAAAATTAGATGTTTGGCTGTAAAATAGAAAAGTACTTTTTAAATAAATTTAGCTTTTTTGACAACTAAAATACAGCTTTTTAAGAAGTTTAAATTTGGAGCTTCTCAAAGAAACACTTTTTCAGGTAGATTTTTCAGATCAATTAATGAGTTTATTTTTTAATCCTTTTTACTCTTATGTTTACACATAATTCCCACAATACTCACAAGTACATCTTCACGTTTATTTTGAGATTTATATAATATAATTTGACTTTTTTTATATGTTTTAATATTTATTTTTGATATTAGTTTTACTTATGTTATAATCCATATAAAAGATTTGGTTAGATATATTTTCATTTATGTTTCATATGATTTAAAATTATATAATAATTAATATATTGTATTTTGCATATTATTTAATATATTTTAAATAATATTTATATGCATAAATAATTTTTATTATAAAATAAAATATAGTTAAAGTTAAAAGTGCTTTTTTATTTTTATGTTGCCAAACAGTCTATTGTATAAAGCTCTTTCAAAAAAGCTCTTTTTTAAATAACAACCAAACAGTCAACTAGCTTCTTAGAAAAGCTCTTCTCAGAAAAGCTCTATTGACAAAAGCTCTACTAATATAAGCTCATCCAAACATACGCTAAGACCGCATCCTGAAACTTCCAAACCTAGTTGGATCATCTTTTTGACTTTCATCAATTCTCTACTCTCCAAATAGCATCGCTCACTCTTCCGACAAATATACAAGAGCCAAGAATCGGTACGGCAATCGCCGGCAGCTCGATGCATAGTATAGAATCGATGAAAGTAAAAAAGACGGGTGATTCTTGCTCTAGGCAATACAACTAATTGTTTGCAGCTTGTAAGCTTCTTAAGCATATAGAATAGAGAACAATTCGCAAGTCAACTGCTCAGCTCTAATGCAAAACTCTTGTGATCGTACGCCCTATGTTTATGTATTGATTTAATGAATTAGAATTAAGTGCGATGATGATGATGATGATGATCATATAATAATAATAAATGGATTGTCACACTACTTAGATGATAAGAGACGCATGTTCCCACATGTCCACGTCTTCCTTTCTTGTACATTTCTTACGATCTTCCGGCGGCTCAAACATCACATCTTCCTTGCCTACCTTCAAACTCCCACGTATTGATTTCTAGAATTATATACTTTTCTGCGTGCCTAATGCCTTAATTAATTCTTAAAATAATTTTTATAATAATTTTTAAAAAGGCTTTAATTTAATTTCTTTTAACTTAATAAATAATAATAAATCTTTTCAAACGATAGCAAAAATAACATGTACGAGGTTTGAAGAAGTTTAGTAATAAGTAATTTTATTCAATCTATTTTTTTTCTCTTGTAATTAGTTATTCATTTAAATGGGATTTTGGGGTTTGTACTAAATATTGACATTAATGTTACATTGGCCTAACTAACTGCATAAATGTAATTGTAATGCAATTGTAACGTTGGACTTACACGGGGACATGATCAGAAGGATGACTGTGATCAGGCGTGGCAAGATCAGACGCCTGAGGGTGGGACCCAACGTCACGAGCGTCCAACCTGGAAAGCACTCTCAAGTGGGCCCCATTCCACTTTAGGGCAATGGCCGATTAGCGGTTCTTAAAAGGTGACAGTCATATATAAATAGTAAGCAAAAGCCGAAGAGCCGTATGATGATAAAATAAACGCAACCAATTTCCTTTTTTCCGATATCATGTGGACCCCATACGGGGCCGTCAACATTTTGGACGGTAATGATCATATGATAATCAGTTATCAAAAGGTGTCCACTTCATCCACCGGCCTAGAGCACCCCTATTTTGAAATTGCCTGGTGAGTGTAAAGTTGGGGGAAACCTTAAAAACGGCAAATGATTTGACTACAACAGTGAAAATGGTATGTTTCATGTTTGTCGTTTCAATGTTTTCTTTTCTTTTTCTTAACTTAAAGACATGGATGTGAAAAAGGAGTGATTCAAAAGAGGATATTATTAGAAAGAACACACTTGCAAATTAAAGGGTTGTCCATCAATTGGTCTTTACTTTAGCTTAACAACTATGATTAATGGGTTGAAACCCTCCATCTTTTTCTCTTTTGTGGCCAACAAATGATGATTTTTTTTGAACCCATTTGTCACCTCATTTTGTTGAAAGTATAGAAGATGAAGTAATTGCATGTTTGAATTTGATATTAGTGAAAAGAAATAGAGGTGTTACTTTTATTTCCATTTTGTTGTGAAAGAAGTGAAATATGATAAAGATGCAATCTTCATGGGAATTTGTAATAGAGATTTCATAATTTCGATATTTTAAAAATCAGATCGGAAGTTAAATCGGTAAGATAAGAAGTTTAAGGCTTAAAAAGTTCAACAGTTATTAGACTATTATAAAATTAACTAAAAATTAAATAAAATTTAAAAAGTTAGAATATGATTGAAAGAGATTGTCATTATTTATAAAAGAATTTAAAATTTAATTAAAAACATTATTAAATAAAAATTAATTGATTTATTTTAATTTATAAGAATTTATTAATTTATGAAAATTGATCGGTTAATTAATAAAATAAGCAATTTTAACAATAAGAGTTATTAAAATAAATCAAACTGAAAAATTAAAAACTGAATCGAAAAGTTATATAATTTAAGATTTTTAAATAGCTTATAGAAATATAAATAAAGAACTAATTAAAGGGATTGTGATTAAATTACATGTACGGATTTCTACGATGTTCTCAAATTATAAAATAAATTTAGTACAAGTTGGAGCCTGTGTATGTTGCCCTCCATGTGATTGTTTCAGTGAAATTATAAATAATCAATAGTTCCAATGCAAGGTACTATGTATACCTTTTAGAAATAAGAATATGTTGTATAAAATAAAAATAAAAAGTACACTAAAGATAAAAATATTAACGAAAAAACAAATTGTTTAGTAAACCCAATGTTGGGAATACCGTACCGGATTTGGTACCGGATTGGACATTGGTACGGTACTGTACCGGTACCGGTCAATACCGGGTACCGTTTCGGATAATTTTTTAAATTTATAAAATAGTCC
>JAOQMS010000178.1:3314483-3341182 GCA_027563885.1 Erythroxylum longipes
CAAATTGGGCTAACAAGAGTTAGGTAGTTTGATAGATAAGAATTGAATCAAACCGGTAAAATCGTGTAACGAGAGATCAAGCATAGGTTTCCAGTAGGTTATTAGACAAATTCATAACTAATTTAGGTTTTGGGTAAATTGGAAATTGAGAGATTACAATTCCATAATTTAAATTAGGGATTATAAATTATGGTTAAAGATTATAACTCGAGAGAGAGTAATCCACCCTAAGACCGTCTAGACCCAGTAATTCGATAATTGCATAATCAATTAGATTTTTATTAAATTCGGATTAAAACCTCCTTTCTCTTAATTGGTAGTTTCTAGGTTGATTCTGGATTGGGTTGTGCAAAATTGTTGTTTTTTTTTATATTTTATGAGTTCAATTCTTGATATTGATTGTTTGATTGGTTAATTTGTGCATTAGTTGTTTATTTTGATTTATTGCAAAATTTGGTCAAGCCTTAGATTTTAGGATTAGATTAACCCTCCTAGTGGGAACAATACCTTAGGTACTACACGAACGACCCGTGCACTTGTGGAAATATCGAGGTTATAAATATTAAAACTTAGCATACATAACCTAGTGATCATTCATCATCAACTCACTTCCTCCTGAATTTGGCCAATTCCAAATGAATTACAACACTTTAAAGGAAAAATGAAACTTTCAAGAAATCAAGGCCATGTTGGCGCAGGAGGAAGGGAGATTAAAGAAAAAGAAGGAACTTTCTGTTCACTTCATAGTATACAAAGAAGCTAGCAGCAGAAAGGGAAAGCCAGGAAAGAAGAGCAACAAGAAGGACAAAGCCCCAATGAAGTTTAATGAGGGCCAAATCCATCAAGAGTAGCGTTGTTTCTTCTGTAAGAAAGTTGGTCACCTTAAGAAAGATTGCCTTAAGAGCAAGGCTTGGTTAAAAAAAAAAAAGGTAAGTACTATGTTTCAGTATGTTTTGAATTAAATCTTATTTAGGTGCCCAATAATACCTGGTGGTTAGATTCAGGTGCAACTACCCATATGTCACATATTATGTAGGGATTCCTTTCGATCCAAACTATAAATAGAACTGAAGAGTTCCTGTATATGGGTAACAGAATGAAGGCACAAATAGAAGAAATAGGGACGTACAAATTGATCTTAGACACTGGTAAATAATGTGCAAGTCATAAATGATCAAGTGATACCATAAGAAATAGTATTGCAAAGGTCTATAAGGGAGAAAAGACCAGCTATATCATATGATTATGTGGTGTATTCACTTAAGCATAAGTGTGACTTGATCATTGATAAGGATCTAGTCTCATTTAAAGAAACCATGAAATGTAATAATTCTAAAAAGTGGCTCAATGCTATAAAAGAAGAGTTAAAATCTATGAACGATAATCAAGTATGGGAATTTGTTGAGTTAATTGAAGGCTCAAAGCAAGTGGGCTATAAATGGGTCTTTAAGATCAAAAGGGACTCGAAATGTAATATTGAAAGGTACAAAGCTAAATTTGTAGCCAAAGGTTATACTCAAAAGGATGACATTGACTTTAAAGAGACCTTATCTCCAGTTTTAAAGGACTCTTTAAAAATTGTTATGACATTAGTAGCTCATTATGATTTAGAGCTTCACCAAATAGATGTAAAGATCGCTTTTCTTAATGTTGACTTAGAAGAAGAAGTTTATACGGACCAACCGGAAGGTTTTGTGACTGCAGAAAAGGAAAATATGGTGTGTAAATTAAAGAAGTCAACATATGGTTTGAATCAAGCTTCTTGACAATGGTATCTTAAGTTCAATGATACCATTACCTCTTATGGTTTTGTAGAGAACATTGTTGATAGGTGTATCTATATAAAGGTCAGTGGGAGCAAGTTCATTATTTTGGTACTATATGTTAACAGCTGCTAATGATTTGGGCTTGTTATATGATGTAAAAAAATTTCTCTCTAATATTTTGAAATGAAAGATATGGGTGACGCATCCTATGTGATTGGAATAGGAATATTCAGTGACAGGACACAAGGATTGTTAGGGTTGTCTCAGAAACGATATATTAGGAAAGTATTAGAGAGATCTAGGATGGAAAAATGCTCAACAAGGGTAGTTCCAATTCAAAAAGGGGATAAATTTAGTGAAATGCAATGTACCAAGAATGATTTGGAATAAAAGGAAATGAAATATATTCCCTATGCATATGTAGTTAGGAGTTCGATGTATATTCAGACTTGTACTCGGTCGGATATCAATTTTGTTGTTGGAATGTTAGGCCAATATCAAGGTAATCCCGGATTGGATCACTGGAAAGCTGGAAAGAAAGTTCTTAGGCATTTACAAGGCATCAAGGATTACATGTTCACATACAGGAAATCAGAACATTTAGAAGTGATTGGTTATTCATATTCAGGCTATGCTGGTTGTGTAGACTTAAGGAAATCTACCTTTGGTTATCTATTCCAACTAACAGGAGGGGCAATTTCTTGGAAGAGTGGAAAGCAATATGTCATTGCTATTTCCACCATGGAGGTTAATTTTGTGGCATGCTTTGAGACCATTATTCAAGCATTGTGGTTGTGGAACTTTATCTTAGGGCTAGGTATTGTCAATAATATAACTAGATTGCTAAGAATTTATTGTAATAATTCCGCAGTTATCTTCTTCTCTAAAAATGATAAGTATTCTAAGGGTGCTAAACACATGGATTTGAAATACTTGTTAGTTAAAGAAGAAGTGCAAAAACATAAAGTTTCGATTGAGCATATTGGAATTTATCTAATGGTAGTGGATCCATTAACTAAAGGATTACTGCCTAAAACATTTACTGGCCATGTTGAAAGGATGGGCATTATAAATAAGTCCTTCTTAGCATGAGATCATATTATATTTGTACATATGTTTGGATATTTGGTATTATCGTTTTGACACTTATGAATTTAATTAATGTTATGTTTTTGCTATTTGTTAGTTGTCATATTATATTGTGTACACGTATTGTTTTATTATAATGAAAAATTATGTTTTGGGAAACATTAAAGTTGAGAATTGCAATGTTTCTTAATTACAATTATTTTGAGTTGAGATGACTGTGTGATACATGGAAGGAATTATGTCTTTAGATGACTTGTGATCGTCATGATCCTATTATTTCAATTCATTCAAGTTTGATGGCTTAATAGATTCAATATATGGTGCACATTTGTGTTGTTGGATCCTTAAGTCGTAATATAGGCCAAGTGGGAGATTTTTATATTAATTTAATAATCATAAGTGTGGCCCATATTACTTTCTTTGATTTTAATATAAAGTGAGCCCAAAATAATGGTTATTGGGCTTGTTAAAGGAAATTAGAGTCATTAGGTTACTTAATAAACAAACCCATCCCTCTCCCTTCAATATAAGAAGAAACATTTACATATATTAACATAGATATGTTCTTGCACCATTGAAAAGGACGAAGAAAGGGAAGAAGATGAGAGTGGATAAAGTTTTCTGCAAAGAAGGGATTTGCTAACAATAAGAGATTACACAAATATAGATCAAGGTTAGTATTTCTCTCTTTTCTTTATAGCACTAATTTTAGGGTTTGAAGGTGTTAAATTAATTGTCATAAATGTTCTTGGGTGAATTCTATGCTTGTAATATTGCTTAGAATGTCAAAGATTAAATCTTACAGAAACTATTTATACACCCCAGACATCATAATAAACTAATGAAAAAGGTTGGACAACTCTTCTGTCACTGTTAATAAAGGCATCCTTAGTTTGTTTACTCTAAAACAAATATTACAATATTTATTCTCCTCGCCATTGTTGCTACTACTACTGTCATCAAGAATTAATCTAAACACTTTAGAAGAATGGTGTCCTGTATGTCCATATCATAAGCGAGAAGAGTGCACTGTACTCACTCTGCATGCTCAAGCTTAAGCTGTACTGCAAAACAAATAGAACTCATTCTATAATTCGCTCAGTCCAATTAGGATTCTCGAAGCATGTTCATATATCACACATAACTTATTAGTAAATGTGATGATACAATTCAAATCTTTGATTAAGTGGGCTGTAGAAATTAAGTTACAATTTGAACTTGGCACATATAAAACACGTCACAAAATTATTCCATCCTTTAAATTCACACTACCCTCCTAAGTAGCAAATGTACTTTCTATTGAAAAATCGGGACAAGATCTGATCCCATGCATAGTGGAATAATTATTTTTTTATATTTTAATTTTCCAAAAGTCAAAATCACTTTAAATTTTATAAAATGATTCAACATATAATCATAATAAAACATGAATCTTAATTTATACTTTATTCTAAAGCTTGATCTTTTTCTTGTTGTTTCCCTCGAACCATTTCTAAAATCATTCCATCTCAACCACTATAGCCACACAAGTATTCAACCTCTAACAATATCCACAGAATGTGGTGAGAGAATTTTGTACCTATTATAGATAGAGTTAGGCAAGGAGTGCTAGGTCTCTTAGAATTTAAGTCTATTTATAATAGATTTTGGACATTATAGTAATTTAATTAAAATTAAATTCTAATTACAATTAAACTTTAGGTAGAATTACAAAATACCAATATCTCTTTCTTTTTTGAAAAATGAAATTTTCATTAACTCTAAAAGAGTTAACAGAATGTACAAAAGAATGTCATTTACAATGATAAGAACTAGATAGAAAGACAGAAGTACACAAGTAACCAATACATTTCCATCTGTAGACTTACAACAATATCCATCTAAAACCTATCTCCATCTTCTTCTTAATTTTGCATTCATTTTCTCTGAGGCATGAGTTTGTAAATCTCCCTAGTCCAACAACAAATAAAATGAGCTAGCTCCTATTTATCTACTTTAGTTTTATTGAACAACCTCTTATTTCTTTCTCTCCAAATAGAGTAAACTGAGAAATTTATAACCAAACTCAAATCAGCATGGTCTCCACCCTTGTTTCTAGAAGGTTTATTAGCCCAAACAAGTATATTGAGCCACACCTAATGAGGACATTGTAATCCCATTACTTGTAGCATTATGCTCCAAATGACATCGTTATAATCACATTTAAAAAATAGGTGATTAATTAGTAGACTCACAATGTAAGTTGCATAGCATACATATCTCATATGTGGTTCCATTCAATCTATTTTTAGTTTCAATTTGAGCCTTGCAGCAAGCCAAGTTACAAAGAAAGCCTTAGGCACACAAGATCCTTTCCATACAATATAGTACCAATCAACTTTAAGATGATGCCGAGTAATGGCTTTAAGAAAACTTGGATTAGTGAAACCTCTACCTTTGTTAGGCATTCAATGGAAACTATCATCTCCAAAAGTGTTAGGAGACTAATAAGGCAAATATGATCTAACTCTTTCACCACCTCTAAAATTAACAAGCCGATTATGCTAAATGGTCTAAGTGAACTCTAACTCTTCAATAATGAATACTTACTAAAAAAATTTGTAATTGTACCAAAATCAATAACAATGTCCAAACCAACAAAAAATATTTTAAATCAGAAACTAAAATGAATATTTTTAGCCTCCACCTTTGAGATGTCTCCTTCTATCAACATGCATGACAAATCCATTTAAGTGTATCAAAAAAGGTGTACAACTTCGTAAGAAGAAGCAAAGCATCAGAGTAAATGCATTGGAATATAGAAATAAGAGATTTTGAAGAGTCGTGTTAGGTACTTAGAGATGTTAATAGTGGTGAGGAGAGACGCTGGCGGGCTATGGCTGCAACTCTGTGAATCCTACAAAACTATACTCTAATTAGGGTCGTTTCTAACGTTTTATAGGCTCTGGGCAAAGGAAGAAAGGGTCACAATAAATCAACAATGTATAAATATATAAACTTTAAAAGCGCATTTTATTATTAAAGAGGCTACATTAAGCCCTTATTGTGACACAATTAAAATTTGATGAGTTGCATTTATTCTTAACATTAAGATTTAGAGAACAACTAAAAAAAATCGGATGAAAAAATATGTAAAGAAAAAAAGAAAGCTAAGAGAATTCGCCTCATTTGCTCTTTGTGATTGTCAAGAATGAGCTAGGCTTTATTTTACTTCATTTTTCTCTTTATGAGGGTTAAGAGTAAGCTTTATTTTGTTTTATTTTGCTTTTTTATGAAAGTCAAGAGTGAGTCCTATTTTATTCTTTATAAAAGTGGGCCTTGGGTAGGTGCTTTTCGTGTCCTTGCCCAAAGTCGGGTTTGGCTTTAATGGTAAACTTCGTTGACTCTTTATTCTTCTGTTGATAGAGTTATGTTGGAATAACCATTTAGAAGACTTTATTGCTTAAAGTTATATCGTCTACCTTGATATGCAATTTTCTGTTCTCATATGCAACTTATTCTTTCCCTCAGTTATTCCATCATCAGTAATAACATTTAAGTGGATTGGGAAAGTTAATGTTCATCATAAATGATTAATTATATTCATCTCATGAGCTTCCATAATGGGGAAGCTTCTGATACTCCAAAAAGATCACACTGGTTGGGGCTCAAAGCTTTTTCACAAGTTGCACTCCTCAACTGTAACTTATTCTTTCCCTCAGTTATTCCATCATCAGTAATAACTTTTAAGTGGATTGGGAAAATTAATGTTCATCATAAATGATTAATTATATTCATCTCATGAGCTTCCATAATGGCGAAGCTTCTGATACTCCAAAAAGATCGCACTGGTTGGGGCTCAAAGCTTTTTCACAAGTTGCACTCTTCAACTGTTGCTTTTCTAGTGGACATGGTGGGAGACAGAAGAGGCAAAAGTTGGATGTAAAAAGGCTTATATGGTTGGCAAATAGGAAAAGATGGCAACTCACAATACAAAACTAATATCCCTAAGCCATTCAAAATGCAAAGGTCTTTTGGTGAGTTTTTTTTCGACCACTTGCTTGAACTAGTGTCATTTTAAACGAGGGAATATTAAATGCTACTTAAGGTTTAAACATCATAATACAAAGTTCTTTGTCTTCAAAAGAAGAAAAATACAGACAATTCACATACATAAATACTTAAGAATAAACAAATTCGCCCTCCAACATAAATATACAGAACAATTAGCAAGTCAACTGCTCTAATGCAAAACTCTCACGATGGCATGCACCTGCCTCCCTTTGATCGTCCTATGTATATGCATTCATCTTAGTGGTCTAATTAATATTGTCTGATGATGCTGATGATTAAAAGGTCATAGAGATAAGAGAACGCCTATCTTCATAGTCCCTTGTATTGATTTCTGAAATTAGATAATTTTGCAAGTCTATTAGGATTTGATTGGGTATAAAAATGTAACAATGTTCTTAATTTGTACTGACAACATTAAAGATAAGAGTTAAAGTCAGAATATTGAAAAGAAGACCAAAAAAAGATTTAATTGTCTTCCTTTGAATTCAAAAGATAATACTTCTTGATTAAATAAATTTAAAATAAAAATTTGTCTTCCATATAATAATAATAATAATAATAATAATAATAATAATAATAATAATAATAATAAAGAACTCAATGTGTTTCATTCAATCCTCTAATCTATTATTCATTTAAATAAATAAATGAAAAGAAAAGGCAAAAGAGTCACCAACCTTTTTTAAAGGGTTTATCTTTTCTAATCAAATAAATAAATAAATGAAAAGCAAAAGCAAAAGAAAAAGAGCAATAATTGCAACCAATTTCTTCTAATGGGCTTAGTTTTCTAATCAAATAAATAAAAATGAAAAGCAAAAGCAAAAGTGCTATAAATGCAACCATTTTCTTCTAATGGGCCTATGTTATTAATCAAATAAATACATAAATGAAAAGCAAAAGCAAAAGTAAAAGAGCCATAAATTCAACGAATTTCTTTTAATGGACATATTTTCCCAATCAAATAAATAAATAAAATGAAAAGCAAAAGCAAAAGAGCCATACATACAATCAATTCATTCTTCCAATATCATGTGGGGCGCTCATCTACGTTTACGGTAATGATCATATCATAATCAGTGATCGAAATGGGCTTAGCGGCGTGGAGCCCCCCTATTTTGAACTTGCCTGATGAGTGGGGAAACCTTGCAAATGATTTGACTACATCCGTGTAAATGGTATGTTTTATAATGGCGTTTTAATATTAACATTTGCAAAATTAAAGAGTTTTGTCCATCAATTGGTCTCCACTTTAGCTTAACAACAATGATTAATGTGTTGAAAACCTTCATCCTCTTCTTTTGTGGCCAACAATCAATGATTTTTCTAACCCATTTACCACCTCATCTTGTTGAAACTATAGAAGATGAACTAACTGCATGTTTGGATTTGAATGAATTTAACAAAAATTAATGATTCAATTAAGCGTGTATCATAAGTAGGTGTAGCAAGACTTTTATTTTCCTTGACTATTGTATGATATTATTATTTATTTAGACAACATATCATTATAAATTTCAATATAAGAAAAAGAAAAAACAAAACACATCGCTTTATATATTTGAGTGTGAATATATATGCAATTCTAAGAACATGAATGCATCATAATCCACTCACCTTCATGCCCTAGTAAACAAAAACAAAGGTTTAACCCACTCAAAGAAAAGATATGATGCTGATATGAGAAATGGCCTGCATTCATTTTGTTTATCTATTCCATTAAGAATCCTTGTCAAGATCACATTTACAACTAGACAAAGCTAATGGTGTGAGGGGACATGAGTTGACAAATTGCAAAGATTCTCCATTGGCATGCTCCCACAGTGTAGTACCATTCCTCAAGATATGATTTGCCATCTCTATAAATAGCTCCACGTTCATCATTCTAATCACTTCATTCACAAACTCCCACTCTTTTTTCCTCTCTCCAAAACCATTTTTATCCAGCCTTTGATCAACCTCTCCAGCTTCCAGTTTCATTAGGACTATTTGATTCCCAAATGGACAGTGTTGAGGTACTAATTATCATCCTGTTGCACTACAACTTGTTACGTTGTTTTTTTTTATTAATTTTTTTATGTTGTGGTCTCACAATTTCTTTTCCTGATGGTTTTGCAAATCTATTTCAACTGATCATAGATCCTTTCTTACTTAATCGTTGATTTTAATGAGATTAACTTGTCTAACACATGGCATTAATATGTATTCCACTTTGCTATATCCCACTACATTTTTACTTCATCGACCAATCAAAGAAAGGATCAATAAATATCGTATAAGCTCTGATCCTTACGAATCAAAGAACTTCAGATCATGAGGGATGCTATATCATGATCTAGCCAAGTTCAACTCTTGGTTTCGACCAGCTTTATCTAAGTCTTTTGATAGATCAAAACCATAATGCTTTCAATAGCTTAGGTAATTTCCATTCAACGGTAGCAGCATTAACCGATTCTATGACCCTATTCAGTTTCCAGTCTCGTGTTTTAAAATCTTAAATGTTTTTAGAGAATATTCTTTCCGGATCATGTTTTCATTTTGAGTAGTTAAATTTGACTGGATAACTGAATCAATGACATGGTTCATGCAGGTTGAAACTGGGAAAGAGATAGCAAGTCCTAATCCTATACTTGAAGAGTTCAACTCTGATGCTGCAGATGAGAAAGAGGTAACCCCGTTGGTCTTGGTTTCACCCAGCTTTATCTAAGTCTAGTGATTGATCAGAACCATAAAGCATCGTGATTGCTTTCACTAGCTTATGTAATTTCCATTCAAGGGTTTCCGCATTAGTCGATTCCATGACCCTTTTCAGTATCCAGTCCCGTGTTTTAGAACCTTATATCATTAGAGAATCTTTCCAGATCATGTTTTCATTTTGATTTGTTAAATTTGACTAGATAACTAAATCAATGGCATGGTTCAAGCAGGTTGAAACTAAGGAAGAGGTGACAGAACCTCGAGTAGGAATTCCTATAGAAGAAACGGCAGTAGTAGTGCACTCGGATGACGAAGAGTCCACCTCTGAGGCTGCAGATGAGAAAGAGGTAGCCCCGTTGGTCTTGGTTTCACCCAGCCTTATCTAAGTCTTGTGATTGATCAGAACCAAAAAGCATCGTGATTGCTTTCACTAGCCTACGTAATTTCCATTCAATGGTTTCAGCATTAATCGATTCCATGACCCTTTTCAGTATCCAGTCCCGTGTTTTAGAACCTTATGTCATTAGAGAATCTTTCCAGATCATGTTTTCATTTTGATTTGTTAAATTTGACTAGATAACTAAATCAATGGCATGGTTCAAGCAGGTTGAAACCAAGGAAGAGGTGACAGAATCTGAAGTAGGAACTCCTACAGAAGAAGCGGAAGTAGTAGTGCCCTAGGATGACGAAGAGTCCACCTCTGAGGCTGCAGATGCGAAAGGGGTAGCCCCTTGGTCTTGGTTTCACCCAGCTTTATCTAAGTCTTGTGATTGATCAGAACCATAAAGCATCGTGATTGCTTTCACTAGCTTGTGTAATTTTCATTCAAGGGTTTTCAGCATTAATCGATTCCATGACCCTATTCAGTATCCGGTCCCGTGTTTTAGAACCTTATGTCATTAGAGAATCTTTCCAGATCATGTTTTCATTTTGATTTGTTAAATTTGACTAGATAACTAAATCAATGACATGGTTCAAGCAGGTTGAAACTGGGATAGCAAGTCCTATTATATAGTTGAAGAGTCCGCCTTTGAGGCTGCAGATGAGGATGACTAGAGGTAGCCTCGATGATCTTGGTTTCAACCAGCTTTATCTAAGTATTGTAATAGATCAGAATCATAAAGCATCATGTTGGAAATTGATTCAAAATAAAATAAAATAATATTATGATAATTTAAGTTGTGGTCAAAGTAGTCTAAGTTAGTTGGGATGTATTCTTTATGTTATGATTTTGTGGTGATTTTGTGGGTTGATAATGCCTGATTTTCTGCATTTTAGTTTCTTTGTAGCCTATATATACACTTTATTTTCAGTTCAATATATGAGTTATATTGCAAAGTTGCATCCCAAAAACTCTAACACATCATGCTTGCTTTCACTAGCTTATTATGTGATTTCCATTCAAGGGTTTCAGCATTAACCGATTCTATGACCCTATTCAGTATCCAGTCTCGTATTTTAGAATCTTATGTCATTAAAGAAAATCCTTTCCAAATTATGTTTTCATTTTGAGTTGTTAAATTTGACTAGATAATTGAATCAACGGCATGGTTTGTTAAAGCAGAAGATGAAGGCGTTAAAAAAATTGCAATGTTTGTTGGACTGATTTACTACATTAATTGCTTGTCAAACCGTTAGTAAACAGATTGCACTGCTATCTGATCTTCAGTACCAATGTGCCTCAGCTCCACTTTTTCTTCCAAAACCTTTACTCTGATAAAATGGTAGTGCATTTCCACATGCTTGGTCCTTGCGTGAAACTCAGAATTTTATGCCAAACGAATTGCAAATTGGTTGTCACAAAACAAACGAATTGCATACTATGTTGGTCATTGTAGGTCCTTTAAGAGTTGTACAAGCCAAGTGCTTTCTTAGGCTACAATTGCTGCCGCCTGGTATTCGGCTTCTGTTGTTGAAAAAGAAACAATTGGTGGTCTTTTACTACACCAAGAAATTGCTCCTACCCCTAGCATAAACACATACCCGGTAGTCGAGCACCTTGTATCATGATCCCCTGCAAAGTCAGCATCACAATATCCAACTAGTCTGCAAGCTCCACCTTTCTTGTACAAAATACCAAAATCGTTTGTATTTTTAATATATCTCAAAATTCTTCTCAATGCATCCAGATGGGATTTCTTTGGACTTTGCAAGTACCGAATCATTACACCAACTGCAAAAGAAACATCAGGCCTCGTTAAAGTTAAATATATTAAGCTTCCCACCAACTGTTGGTACATCCTTATATTGTCCAAATTTCTTCCTTCATGAGCACACATCTTGACATTTGACTCTATTGGAGTTAAAAGTGGCTTATACTCAAGCATTCCAAACTTCTTTAATAAATCTTTGGAATATTTTGTTGATGAAGAAATATTCCTTCTTGAGTTCTATCAACCTCCAGACTAAGAAAACACTTGAGTTACCTAAGTTCTTGCATTTGAAAATGGATTGACATATTCTTCTTTATTTGTTGAACTTCTTCTACATGGTCTTTTGTCAAAATTAAATCATCCACGTACACTAGCACAACTGCTAGTTTCCCACCATTATTCTTAACAAACAAGCTCGAATCAACGGATGCCACTACATAACCATTATGAATTAAAAATTCAGCAATTTTACCATACCAAGCCCGCTGTGCCTATGTCAGTCCGTACAACACCTTTCGAAGCTTATATACATACTCAGGATGATTTTGATTTTGATTTTGAAAACCCACTGGTTGAGTCATATAAATTTCTCGATCTAACTCTCTAGGAAAAAAATGCATTCTTCACATGCATTTGCCAGAAGTTCCAATTTTTGCTAGCTGCAAGTGCTAATAAAACTCGTATGGTTGTAAGCTTTGCTACTAGACTAAATGTTTCATCATAGTTTAACCCATATTCTTGAGAAAATCCTTGAGCCACCAGTCGAGCTTTGTATCTATCGATTGATCCATCTGTATCTTGCTTTATTTTATAAACCCATTTGTAAGAAATAGGCTTAACAACTTTGGGCTTTGGTACAATCTCCCAAGTCTAATTTTGTTCCAATGCAAGAACTTCTTCTTTCATAGCTTTGATCCACTTTGGATTTTGAGATGCCTCCTCAAATGACTTTGGCTCTTTTTCTTCCTCCACAATGGCAGCATTGGCATATTTGGAATTTGGCTTTCTAACCCTTGTGGAACTTCTAAGTGCAGTCAACATTTGAGCATCTCTATGGCCATCTTCCTCACTTGAACGTTGATACATGCCAATTTGTCAAGGATTTCGGGTGTCATTGTCGAGGTCACCACCATCACCTAAACTTAATTGAATTTGTGAGGGCTACAACATGTCTTTAAAACCATCTGAATCAGGTAACACTTGCTTTTCGGAGGACTACCATGAGGAAGTTTCATCAAACACCACATTCCGGGATGTGTAGCACTTTCCTGACATAGGATCACTACACCTCCACCCTTTTCTTTGGTTATCATAACTTACAAAAATGCATCTAACAGCCTGTTTGTCCATCTTACTACGTAAATGATCAGGAACAAATGCATAGCAGACACATCCAAAAACTCAAAAATAGCTAACAGTGGGCTTGATGTTCCATAATTTTGCAAAAGGTGAAAGAAAACATAACCTTTGTTGAGGAAGCTGATTTATTACAAAGGTTGTAGTCCTTATTGCTTCTACTCAAAATCTACCCAGCACATTTTTTGAGTGAAGCATGCTCCGACTAACTTCTGCAAGATGTCTGTTCTTTCTCTCTACTACATTGTTTTGTTGCAGTGTGTTTGGACAAGTGAATTGGTGGTGAATTCGAAAACCTTGTAAATATTGAGTAAACCCATCAGATTTGTATTCTCCCCCATTGTCGGTGTGCAAGCAGCGGATTCTCTTATGAACTTAACTTCAATTGTCTCTTTGAACTCCTTAAACTTTGAAAAGTTTTATATTTTTCCTTCAAGAAATCAACCCCCACATACCTAGAGAAGTCATCAATGAAGGTCACCATATACTTCATCCCAAACCGATTGATGGCTGCTTGACCGGACTAAACACATCGAAGTGTATTAGCTATAGTGGTTCCTTTGCTTGGAATTTTGATTCTTTATACGGCAGCTGGTGAGCTTTCCCATATTGATAACCTACATAAACCATATCAGTCCTCACTTTAAGTTGAAGAAGCCCTTTCAACATTGACTTCTGCATCATTACATTCAGCTTGGAATAGATGACGTGACTTACTCGCATATGTCATAAGTCTATTCTCTCATTTCTCTGAGCCTTGTCTATGTAGGTAGTTTTTGCGAACATCACATAAACTGAATTTGACCTTCACCCCTCCATCACTGGCTTCTCTAAAATCTTGAGGTCATGATATACCTTCACATCATGTGGACTAAACAAAACGAAGTGACTTGAAGATGTTAGTTTTGCTACTGAAGTAGGTTTTTCTTCATACCTAGGACGTGGTAGACATTTTGAAGCAATACCTCATTATCAACATCCTGTGGAAACTACGGTGTTGTCGACGTGAGCTATTGGCAACTTTGGATTGTTGGTTGTCACCACCACTTGACTCCCCTTGTACATTGACAGATTTTGCAATTTTTCCTTGTCGCCTGTCATGTGGTTTGAGCAACCAGAGTCAACAATCCAATCATTCTCATAATTGACCTTTTTTGTTGTTGCACTCAATGCTAACTCCTCCTTTTCCATAGTAAAGAGGGCCTTGGCATCGTAGGAATCCTCATTTTCCACCATTACTAGATGTTGCAGTGTTACTCGCCACCTTCATCTTCTTGGACTTACAAAACTTTGCCATGTGGCCTTGTTTGTTGCAATTGTGGCACTTTATTGAGAACTTCTTGCCTTTTCCTTGGTGCTTTGATGCTCCCCCTGAACAAGAGCTCTCTTCATCTTGTTGATTCTTTGCCTTGTCTCCATTTCTTTTGAATCCTCCAGTGACGTGCTGCTTCAAATCTCCCTTCCTCTTATTGGTGTAGAGTGCTTCCTCTTTGTTTTTGACTGAAACTCCTCCTATCTGTTTCGTTTCTCAAACTTAACAAGTGATAGCTGACTTTGCCATCCTTGAACAACTATGACAAATACTCTTAATTCCAGCCATGGACCATGAATGATGATTCTTTTCATTTTGGTGCCCTCGATTGGTGCCTCCAGATCAAAATCTGAAATCTCCCCACATAGCAACTTCACTTTGTGGAAGTATTGAGAAATTGTCATGTCACGCTCGCTATGGACAACAACTATCTTTCTAGAAGTTGAAGCCTTATATCGTTCCTCTTTGAAAATAACTCGACAAGTGTGTCCTAAGCTTCTTTGGGAGTTTTGGCATCGCAAATGTGTTCTAGCACATCCTCTTCAATAGTTGTTTTCAAAACAAACATTACTTTACTTTCTTTAATCTTCCATTTTCACAAAATGCCAATTGCATCTTCTGCTACTGGTTACATAGCTTCATTTCCGTTGACAACCTCCCACAAGTCTTGGCCTTGAAGATATGAGGCCATACGAGCAGACCAAGAATTGTAGTTGTGATTGTTGAGCTTTCTAATTCCACCAACAATCTGAAGATCACTCATCTTACTAATAGAAAAAAAATGCTCACTAGCTAAACACATATTACCTGTGACAACCAAGCTCTAATACCACTCTCTTAAAGCAGAAGATGAAGGTGAAATTGCAATGTTTGCTGGACTGAATTACTACATTAATTGTTATTGGAAAGACTTAAAGTGACTCACAAAATAACAAACTTGCTACTCACTAACTCCACGTTTCCACTAACCCAGTAAACTAGAACCAACTAGAGCTGGAAAATAGGAACAGACAATCAAGTAAAATCCAAACACCTAGTTAACTCCCTAAACATTAGCAACAAACTAAACGTACAAACGTGCTGGTGTTGTGCTTCAACATGGTTCAAGGAGGTTGAAACTAATGAAGAGGTGACAGAACCTAAAGGACTTCCTATAGAAAAGGCCCAAGGATTGCCCTTGGATGACGAATAGTCCGACTTTAAGGCTACAGCTAAGGAAGAGGTAGCCTCGATGGTCTTGGTTTTTGTTAGCCCCTGAATTTTTTTTTTAGTTAAGCATGATTTAAATGAATTATGAGGTCATAATAGAATTATTATTGGAGTTTAATTATTTATTTTAGTGTTAGTAGGATTTTATTCCATTGGTTAATTAGATTAAAGTAGTAAGAATGTACAAGGGCAATTTTGGCATGTCACTTAAGATTAAAAGGCATGAAGCATTAAAGGAAGGGTAGGTTTGACTTTTAACACTCATTAAGGGTAAAATTGGAAGAGGGAAAATGTTGTCTTGTACATTAGAAGGAGAAAAACGTGATTGAAGAGAGACTGAAGTGAAAAAAAAAACGAAAATGAGAAAGAAGAGTGAGAGAGTCGGCCATTACAGAGAAAAGAAAGAAGAAGCAAGTTAAGGTTTCATCTTTTCTTAGCCTTCAAGAGTGATTTTGAGGGTGTTCAAGAAGAGAAAAAGAAAGAGGAAAAGAAGAGCTTCCATTTGAGCCAAACGTCTCTTTGTTTGGTGAAGATTCAAGGTAAGCCCATTTTTAATCCTTTGGATTTTTGGAAAGGTTTTGGCTCATGAAGCTTAGGAAATACATGGGTTTAAGTATTCTAAAATCAATTTTTAGTGAATGTGCTTTTTGGGTTCTCAATTTGTATTCCTATTGAATGGAATTTTTGCCAATGTTAAAAGGAATCAAGAAAGGCAAGAGGAGCAAGTGGAGACGCATTTTTAAGCAAGTTCTTAAGCAAGGAATCAAGGTGGGTTACATGTTTATAGTTGAGTTAATGAGCCATGAATTTTTTTCCAAATTAATAAAGTTAAATGATTTCAATTGCTTTATAAATGTTGCATTTATTACTTCTTAAATGATTTAAGATATTGCTACATGTTTGGTACATGAATCTTGATGATGATTTATGAAATGATGATGGAAATTGTATTTGAAAAATATCGTGCTTATGGAAATTATGATTTCGAAATGTGTAAGATGTTACAAGATATGAAATTCATGTTTGTGTAAGTTTATGGTGGTCCATTTTGTTATGTCATGTGCACGTTGACTCTGTTAAAGGATTCTCCTGCCTGCCCGCTAGTGGCATAGAGCTCCTTCATGGACTCTCTCATATTTATGGACTACCCAAAAAGGATCCATTTTGTTTATGGACTACACAAAACCATTATGTGGGTTTGTGATGTTCCTTTTTGTTTATGGACTACCCAAACCATTATGATTGCTTATGTGTTTATGATTTGTTGACAAGTTTGATGAATACATGACTTCTGTTGTTATGAATTGTTTGAGAATTTGAGAACTACATGTTCTGTGGTTTCAATGCAATTTACTATGTCAACGATATTTTCAATGGTTTTGCTTGTTTCTCCGCTATAAACTTGTTACTCACAAGCTTTCAAGCTCACCCCCATTCTGCCCCATCTCCAGGAAGAGCTAGAGATCAAGTGAAAGAGAGTCAAGGCATCACTCCAAATCTGCATATTTTTGTATTTAAGTTAGTTTATGAAAAAATAAGGCTTTAGTCGCATTTCAAGTATTACTCATTCATGTATATTTTGTATTTTGTATTATGAGTTCCAATGATGTATTTGTGGCTTGAAATGCCCATTAAAGCTTTGTAAAACTCTTTCCTTTTGATGTTAATGAAATATATTTGTATTTTACTCATGATTTTTCAAGTTTTCGCATTGCATTTTCAAACATCCATAGGGGTAAAATTTGTGTTCTGATTTCAGCGGAAAAACTGTATTAATCTAGGCTGATTTAGGTAGGGTTGTCTTCTTGGAAGTTGTATTTTATCCTTTTAGCTTTCCAATGATATAAAGTTTGTAATTTTTGCAGATCAGAGTTGAGAGTTATGCTTTTTACAAGTTAGTGATGCTGCACAGGGTGCATGTTGGACACTTTATAGACTTTTTCTTTACTTGAGTTAGTAGAAAACGAGTACTTTGGTGTCCTGAATTGGGAAGAATTAGTGTGATAAGTTAGTGATGAAATGAAGGTGATAAAGGGAGTTGAACATGTGCAGAAATTTTTGATGAATGTGCATAAATTTGAATGTTATGTTTTTAGGTTGATGATCAATCATAAATTATAAGTTGGTTGTAAATGATATTGAATTGGAATGGAGGTGAAAATGATGAGGAAAATAATTTAGAAATGATAGATATGCATAAGAGGGGTAACTTGTAGGAGTTATAAATCTGAAAATTGACCCGTAAATGTCCGTTGGGCGGACCTTCTTGGGAATTCCAGTGTTTGAGCTCAGTTCATGTCCGTTTGGAGGGATATATGTCCGCTAAACGGACATTCCCGAGACAGTTATGAAATTGTGAAATTTTTTACCCTTTATACGACAAAATCTCTCTTCGAGGTCTTCACAAAAGTTATAGAAATCAAAGTTGTCTTCGAAACCATACTTGAATGACCTTGATCTGACACGTATAGTGAAAGTTATACTTTTTATCCCAAATCATGTACATTTATAAGTTATGGGCTTATCAATGTTTTCCTATGATAAATTTAGGCTTGAATGGAGCTTGAAATGTACTTAGTTTGTTGTGGAAATAAGAAATAAATTGAGTGATATGTTTAGGGTGACAATTGAGGATATAAACATAAGAATGGTTGTCATATATCAAGTGCTCAATTATGGAATTGCGGGATGTTATGAGAATGAAGATGAAACTATGTTGACTAATGAGGTTCCATTATAAGAACCTACAGAATGCTGCGCACACATTTTATCACTCTCAAGTTAGACTTTGGAAACAGGGTCTAACAGTTTCAACTAGCTTTATCCAAGTCTTGTAATAGATCATAACCATAAGGCATCATGTTTGCTATCACTAGCTTTCGTAATTTCCATTCAAGGGTACCGATTTTATGACCTTGTTCAGTATCTAATCTCATGTTTTAGAATCTTGTGTCATTAGAGATGGTTTTATGGACTAAAAGGTACAAAATCAGTCTATTTTATCTTCATTCTAAGTTGGTAACACAGGCAAAGAAGGAACTTGTTTCCAATTCTCGTTCTATCTAATTATTTTGGTTCATCCGCAAATTTCCATAATAATAACTCAGAATGAAACTATACATTAATAAGTTACTGCAACTTTTGGAGAATATATCTTTTAACATTTCTCTGACACTTCTTATACAAATTGAGATCGAGGTGACAATCTACTTACTCATATCTCAAATAGTTTTTGAGATAAAACATAGTTCCCATCTGTGGTTGCAAGAACTATTCTTCAATAGTTCCACACTAGTTAGTGCATAATTACACACAGTTAGTGTTAAGAACTTAGCTAATTTAAGGCTATAAGACAAACACACAAGCATATAGCAAAGGATGTACAACAAGTTCGATCAAAGGATAGGTAAGAGTCGAATGCATAAAACAACATTTAGAGTACAAGGAACAAGGACGATGCTGACATGTGCTCAAAGAGGCATGAACCTACCTTAAGCAAATCGTGGGTTCCTTCAAGATCTTCAGGCTCTAAATTACGAATATATCTCTTAACAGATATATACATATATATATTTGGCTCCTTAGACCACTAAGAATATCAGAAAAACCTTTAGTAAAATGAAATACCTATTGAGAGATATATGTGACAAAAGAGATTATGATTAAGAAGTGAGGTCTCAAAAAATAAATAATTTCTATCGCACCAATCCTACCGAACTTAGTGACTGAACACTACTGCAGAGAAAATATTTACTCAAGGTTATTAAAATAGGTAAGGTTGTTCTGTTGGGCTTGAATCCCCTTAAAGCCAGGATCCGTTCATATCAAATCATCAAGAATTAAATAAAAGTATAAACATACCTGAATCCATTGTAAAATTTGCACTAAAGTCTTGCAATTTGTCTTCCAAATTAGAACGTAGCCTTTTTAGAGTTTTCCTTAACTCTCTGTTTTCTCTTTGATGATGGGATTTCATAAGGAATTGTGTGTATTTTTAATTTGGGGACTATAACCACTTTTATTAGGGTAAAACCTAATCTAATTTCTACTTTGGCTATCATAAAATTAGAAATTATAAACCCAGTCTATACACATATAAAACACACACTTAAAAATAGATGCATAAAGCCCAAATACTATAACCATATTAGACCACTTTAATTAATTAGGCTCAACTTTATATGATTGCCTTTACACACAATTATACACATATAAGCCCTCATGTTTGATTAAAAAATCCTCACAATCTCCCACTTGGGCTATATGTGTTACCTTAAAATTTTGTATTAACCTTATGAGTACTTAGAATTTTACTATCATTACTATATGTATCCCCAAACAATCTGGTTCATCAATCATACCAACATAGGATCAAAGCGACTTTCGCTACATTTAACGTAACTAGACCCATCAATGGTCATATATGCTGATATAACCAAATGACATGGATCAAGCATGGATGTGTAGTATGGAAATTATAAGCGGCGTGATCTTAGCATGCTTATTTCCAACTGGTCCAACCTTACGCTTTAGTGAGATTAATCTAAATAAGTTCAAAGATAAAATAAACCAAATATCTTAAAGTTGAAAATAACCTCAAACAAAATAAACCAAAACCCGCATCCAAAATAACAGTGAAAAATGTCTAATCTGAAAAGAAGCTACAATAAAAACTCCTAGTGAAACGGTATATCCTGAAAAGATGCAACACCCATATGAGCAGTGTGCTCATGAAAGACCTTAGGTAGCACTACTTTAGTCAGTGGATCCACAATCATGGAGTTTGATCTAATGTGTTGTATAGATAACTGTGTACTCTGAACTCTCTCTTTAACAATTAGGAACTTGATGCCGATGTGCTTCGAATTTGTCGAGCTGCAATTGTTATTGGAATATAACACTGACGAGTTATTGTCATAAAATAACTTAAGTGGTCGTTTAATAGAGTTTATAATACGCAGCCCCGTGACAAAGTTTCGTAGCTATATCCCATAATGGATGCCTCATAACACGCTATAAACTCCGCTACCATGGTGGAAGAAGCTATGAGCGTCTGCTTAGCACTCTTCTAGGAAATAGCTCATCCAATAAGCAGGTAGATATAACTCGAAGTGGATCTCCTACTATCTGGGCATCCAACAAAATCATAATCAGAATAACCAATGATCTCCAATTTATCCGATTTTTTGTATGTGAGCATATAATCTTTCATTCTCTGTAAGTACCGCATGGCCTGTTTGGTTGCTTTCTAGTGATCTAATCCTGGGTTACTTAAATATCTCCCTAGCATTCCAACAATGTACGCAATATCCGGACTCGTGCAAACCTGAGCATAGATTAGACTCCTTACAACCGAAACATAAGGAATCTTCTGCATTTCCTTAGCTTCAAAGTCATTCTTGGGACATTGACTTAAACTGAACTTATATCCTTTAGACACAGGGGTATCTCCTAATTTACAATCCTGCATGCCAAACCTTTTAAGTATCTTTTTGATAGAGCTCTTTTATGATAATCCAAGAATACCTCGAGAGTGTTCCCGATGCATTTGAACCCTAACAAAAAAGAGGCGTCACCAAGATCTTTCATTTCAAATTTCTTTAACAGAAATCTCTTGATTTTGTGCAATAAGCCTATATCATTAGTGGCAAGCAATATGTCATCGACATATAAAACCATAAAAATGTACTTACTCTTATTGAACTTATAGTATATACAATCATCTGCCAAGTTCATCTCAAAACTGAACTAGATGACAACTTGGTGAAATTTATAATACCATTGATAAGATGCCTGCTTGAGTCCATAGATGGATTTCTTTAGTTTGCAAACCATTTTCTTTGCATCTCCTGACACAAATTTTTTCTGGCTGCACCATATAAATAATCTAATCAGTGTCACCATTGAGAAATATTGTCTTAACATCCATTTGATGTAACTCAAGATCAAAATGTGTCACTAATGCCATTATTATCCTAAAAGAGTCTTTCAAAGTATAATCAATGTCTTCTTTCTGTGTAAAGTCCTTTGTGACAAGATGAGCCTTGTACCTTTCTATATTGCCTTTCGAATCCTTCATGGTCTTAAATATCCATTTACAACCAATAGGTTTTGCACTTTCAGGAAATGGTATAAGGTCTCAAACATTATTGTCCTTCATGGACTTTATCCCTTCATTCGTGGCATCCCTTCATTCGTGGCATCAATCCAATTTTGAGAGTTAGAACTTTCCATGGCTTAACAAAAGTTGATTGGATCATCTTCCAACACACCAATGTCAACTTCATGATTTTGAAGAAATACAACATAATCATCTGGAGTTGCACTTCTCCTCTTTCTAGTGGATCTCCTTAATGGAAAAGATTCTTGAGGTTGTAGAGTTTGTTCTTTTAGAACAAGTTGTTAAACTTGGGGAGGAGTTTCCATGGCATTTTCTTGATTCAAAATTGCTTCTTGAATAATGTTAGGACTGGAAACTTGACCCTGATCATTGTCAATAGCAATTAGAGGAATTTCAACTTGTTCCTCTTCAAAGACAAAGTCCTTAATCCTTTCTCCCCTCGCAAACTCAACTTCTTTAAAAAAATCAGGCATTTTGCGTCCCAAAAATTACCTTAGGAGTGGGATAATAAAACTTGTAACCCCTAGATCTTTCAGAATATCCAATAAAGTAACAGTTGATAGTCCTTGAGTCTAATTTCTTTTCATTTGGTCTATAAAGCCTTGCCTCAGATAGATATCCCCAAATGTGCAAGTGCTTTCAACTAGGATTCTTGCCTGTCCAAAGCTCATAAGGGGTTTTACCAATTGCTTTAGTTGAAACTCTATTGAGTATATATGCTGTGGTCTTTAATGCTTCTCCCCAAAGTGACTCTGGCAAGGTGGAATGACTAATCATACTCCTCACTATATCCTTAAGCATTCTGTTTCGTCTTTCAGCAACACCATTCATGCTAGGCGAACCTGGCATAGATGTTTAGCAACACTATGGGACGAGGCCGCATTCCTCTAGGAATTTAGCAAACAGTCCTAGATGTTTTTCACCTGATCTGTCATATCTACCGTAGTACTCAACACCACGGTCAGATCTAACGCTTTTAATCATTTTGTTGAGTTGGTTCTCAACTTCAGCCTTAAAATTTTTTGAAGATGTCCAAAAACTGTGATTTGTCATGGATGAGATAAAGGTAGCCATATCGCGAGAAGTCGTCTATGAATGTTATAAGATATAGTTGACCATTCCAAGACACCATAGGGAATGGCCCTCAAATATTCATATGGATAAGTTCTAAGACGTTTAAAGCCCTACTGGTACCCAATCTCCTGACAATTGTTTGTTTCCCCTTAATGCAATTAACACAAGTATCAAAATTCGTAAAATCAGAGGGATCGAGAATTCCTTTGTACACAAGTCTCTCAATTCTCCTTTCGGAGATGTGACCTAATCTCTTATGCCACAACGAGGTAGAATTCTCGCTGGTTAATTTGCACTTTAAACTTTATATACCCACGACTTCATTAAATGAAGCATTAGTGTCAAACATATATAGATTATCGTAACCTAATAAAGAACCCACACAAACCAAATTTGAATTTTAAAAGAGACTAAATGTTCCATTTCCAATTGAACAACAATAACTAGATTTGTCTAAAGTAGAAATAAAAATTAAATTTTGCATAAAAGATGATACAACGAAAGTCTCAACTAAATCCAAATAAAATCTAGTTCTTAACAATAATCTAAAAGTCCTTATTGTTATGACTTTTACCGGCTTACCGTCACCTATATAGATATATCTTTCACCATCACTTGGCTTTCAGCAACTCAGGCAACCTTGCATAGACACACTGATGTGAGTTGTTGCAGCAGAATCTAACCACCAAGTGTGTCTAGGTATCGAAGTCAAATTAACCTCAAAACAAACCAAAAAAGAAGCATAGCTTTCTTTACGCGCCATGTGTGATAATTAGCACACTGCTTCTTTGCATGATCTTCAGCTCCACTGAAGTAATAACAATTTGAATTTTCTTCCTTTTGCTGTTTCTTTTGTATTGCTGAAACCGAAGCTTCATTAGTTTTGTTCCTTTTGTTCTTAGATGTTGTGGCTAAGTGAGCACTTTTTGCTTATCATGCTTCAACCTTTCCTCTTCTTAGACACAGTGTGAGATGAGCTCATTAAGAAACCATATCTCCTTTTGACAGTTATAGCTCACCTTAAATTGACTGTATTGTGATGGAAGAGATATCGTGATGGAAGAGATATCAAAACCAGATACACTAGCAAGTCTTTGGATAATTCCAACTTGAGTGCTTTTAATTTGAAGCAATGTGAGACATTTCCATAATGTACTCTCTTATGTTTCCTTTTCCTAAATACCTCATTGAGATAAGCTTTGCCAAAAGTGTATTTGTTTCATCCTTTTCATTTTTGGCAAACCTTTTCTCAAAATCCTTAAAGAGAACCTTATCTATAGTAATATGATCAGACATAGTTCCTCGAAAAGCTTCTAGAATGACATGTTTCATGATCATCAAGCTCATACGATTTGACCTTTCCCACTTTTCCATCTCCTTTTTTGATCAGAGGTACTCTCAATAGTAAGTGGATCAGGTTGATCGACTCGTAAAGCAAGATCTAAGTCCATGACTCTAAGAACAATCAAAACGTTCTCCTTCCATGACTTAAAATATGTGCCATTAAGCATAGGAATTGAATTAATACTAGCAGAGATATTTGCAGCAGAACCAGGAACTAAACAGAGAACAAAACAACCAACAAACAGGCTCATATAAATTCCACATAATTATATAAAATCAAATTATGGTAAAGTCCATCACAAGATACCTAGTACAACATTAATATTTAGTCTTTGGACATAAATATCAAGTTGCAAATGGTAATCTTGGTGCAGTAATCAAATATTGACAATAATAAAAATCTCAAGCAATTAACCTTTCTTTGAACCTATTAATTGTTCACTAATAATTGTCATATATTTATCAACATAGGTGTACATGTATGTCGGACAAAAATCTTCCTTTGGGCTAGTCAATACCCACATGAATTAGATATACACAACCATCTTAATATTATAAAATAAATTAATTCACACAAGAGAGGCTACTTTGGCAGCATGTTGTTTCAATCAATTTATTTCACAATATTAATAAAAGATCAATTATACCAATATTTGAACATACCTTAAACAATCAATTAGAACGTTGATTTTATTAACCTTAGTAAACCAAATTCAATTTTTTATACAAAAATATAAACTAAAAGAATGTATAATAGATTTATGCCAAAACTGAATACCGTAACATTATGTATTAGTTTACCAAATATTTCATTTGTTTCTAAAATAGGTTTTATGCCTAATTCCATAGAAACAGAAATTTTAATTTATAATAATAATACAAAAATATTTGTTTCAAAATTCTAAAGCATGTCACATGTATATAAAACTGCAAAATTGTTTTGGTCTTCATCCAAATCCCAAATCACGTAACATGTATAAAGCTTTAAAATCGTTTCTATCCTGTCGTTGGCATCTAATGGTTAAACAATAAAACCAAATAAAGGTGATTCTTGTCTTCATACAATGGTTATGGTTATTATCCAATGGTCAAAACTTAAAGCGAAGCTTTATGTATTAAAAAAATAGAAACGTTCTTGAAAGACATTAAAGGTTTTTACACAAAAAAAACAAAACAAACTGTCGTCTATTTTGGTGGGGTTTTTTTTTGAAAATCAAGGAGTTAAAACCATATACATATATGAAATAACCAGATGTGAATCCATGAGAAAACCGAAACATGATCGTATATGCCAATAACCAGATCCAAAGAAAATAAATGAAAGATACTTTGACTATATGGAAGACAAATAATTAAAAAATTCTCAATGATCAAACATGGAAGTTGCTCTGATACC
Organism: Erythroxylum longipes; assembly: GCA_027563885.1. Taxonomy (NCBI): domain Eukaryota; kingdom Viridiplantae; phylum Streptophyta; class Magnoliopsida; order Malpighiales; family Erythroxylaceae; genus Erythroxylum; species Erythroxylum longipes. The sequence continues at coordinate 3,340,051 of JAOQMS010000178.1, forward strand.
ACTTGTTGGGTTTTAATCCCCTTAAAGCCAAGATTCGTTCATATCAAATCATCAAGAATTAAATAAAAGTGAAAGCATACCTAAATCCATTGTGAAATCTACACTGGAGTCTTACAGTTTGTCTTCCAAATTAGAACGTAGCCTTTTTAGAGTTTTCCTTAACTCTCTATTTTCTCTCTGATAATAGGATGTTAGAAGGAATCGTGCGTACCATAACCACTTTTATTAGGGTAAAACCCTAATCTAATTTCTAGTTTGTCCCATCATAAAACTAGAAATTATAAACCTTGTCTCTACGCATATAAAGCCCACACTTAAAATAGATGCTTAAAGGCCAAAATATCATAACCATATTAGACTACTTTAATTAATTGGGCTCAACTTTATATGATTGCTTTTATACACAAGTATACATATATAAGCCCATATATTTGATTAAAAAATCCTCACATGTTCTACTTTTCTTATTCACAAAACCCAATATATACAACTTGTTACAATGGTAAAAGCTAAATCTAAGCCCGAAATTGTGTTATGGACATGAAAAGAATAATTTAGTCAAATATACTATATACAACAAAAGATATCAGGATATGTACAGCTACATGTACAACTAATACTCCCCTCAAGCTAGAGCATTTAGATTTAAAATACCCAGCTTGTGTTGTAATTTGGAAAATTGATCTTTGCTTAAGGATTTAGTAAGAATATCAGCAACTAATCATGAGTTGAGATAGGATGAAGTTGAATGATCCCTTGTTGAAGTTTCTCATGAATGATGTGGCAATCTATTTCAATATTTTTTGTTCATTCTTCGAAGATGAGGTTGGTAGCGATGTGTTGAGCAACTTGGTTATGACAGTAAGGAATGGTAGGAGTAAGGGAAGTAAGACCAAGATCTTGAAGCAATGTGTTAATCCATACAATTTCACAAGTGGTCATAGCTGTTGTAACACCCCCTTTACCGTAGGATACACACCGAGAAGCCCGCAGGTCATTTCGGTACATATCCTATGATAAGGGAGCGCTACATGCGATCACTACAGTCACTCCACATGGCATCACATCAATTTGAATAATAAAGCATTAATTGTAAACCACAACATTTTTAAAATCAAACTCTTCCTCATTT
>JAOQMS010000178.1:3341282-3358518 GCA_027563885.1 Erythroxylum longipes
AAGAATGCCTTTTTTATTGAATAAAACAAATTTTATACAATTAATATTACAACCAAAATTGGCTGCAAGGGCATACACCAACATGAAGAATCTATATTGCCAAAGATTGAAGAAGTCAGGACCTGATTTGCTGGTCAAACTAAGCTATTTGGGTAAATTGAGTGTCGACAAGGAAACAAGAGTTTTTCTCTGTGACTTGGTGAAATAGATGGACTGGGCAATTGAGTGATTAGTGGGAAGTGCAAGACTTTGTATCGTAGCTGAAAAAGCAAAAAAAAAAAAAGATAAACAAGACCAAAGCGATAGTCGAAGGATAAGAGGACAACAACCGAAGTTTAAAGTGGCGCAGTTACAAGAGGACAGCTCATGAGTGGACCAGAAGTTTAAAGTGGCGCTGAAACTATATTAAAATAGGTGAAGTTGTTCTTCCTTTCTTATTCACAAAACCCAAATATATATAACTTGTTGCAATGGTAAAAGCGAAATCTAAACCTGAAATTGTGCTACGAACATGGAAAGAATAAGTTAGTTAAATATACTATATACAACAAAAGATATGCATGATATGCACATCTATATGTAAAACTAAAAAAGTGTGGCTGCTAACTCGCCGCTACTGTAGGAGTGACTTTTGCTTTCTTTTAACTTACCCTGGCATGCAAAATCCAACAAGTACCATGCCTAATCGATCTAGAAAATTATACTTATGGTAGCATATGGAAATTATAAAATTTTTAAGTTCACTAAAAATTAAACTAATAAAATTTAAAATTTTAACTAATATTAAAAATCATAAAATCATTATAAAAAATTAAATAAAATTAAACAATTCAAAATAAAATTGAAGAAAGAAATTATTCTGACTTGTTAAAAAATTGAAGTTTAACTAAAAAAATAATTTTAATTCATTTTAGTTTATAAATTTTGGTTAATTTATAAAAATTGGTATTTTAATTAATAAATTAACCGATTTTTAATAATAAAATGATAACATAAACTTAACCAAAAATTAAATAATTGAAATTTTTACAATTAAAATTATTGAATCAGTTAATTTTTTAATCATAGGAATTTATAAAACCCATATATTGCCCGAAAGAGCTTAAACAATAAATAACAGTCTTATTAAAAGAATCAAGAGCAATACCTTGTGCTATTAGCAGAGTAAAGCAATCAGGAGTAGGAAAAAAAGATCTTCGAGGGTCATTACGGTATGACAGGAAACGGGCATTTTTTTGAACCGAACATACCTTGTGCTACCAAGAAAAACCACACCCTCGACACACCAGGACTGGTGGATTCCTCGCTGCAAATTTTTTTTTTAACATAAATCTTGAAAATCTTTTTTTTTTGGTACAAATTGGAAAGTTCGAAGAAATTGTAAAACAATTACATGTTTAGATTATACAATGAGATAAATTCTAAATTCTAAATGTTAAAATTAATAATTAGGTGTATTGAAATATTTTTAATTTACTGAACAATTAGAATTGAAAATTACAATTTGTAAAAAAACAGAATTGTTTTCTAAAATAAATATTGGATAATGACCCAACTCTTCAAGATTCTTACTCTATGTAGATTTCTATTATGTGTAGTTTTTCTTTTCTTTTTTTACACTATTTTCAAATTCCTATTAATGTTGGTTTCCTACTCTAGGATTATACTACTATATAAATATCCCCTTGGAGTTTCTTTTTAACATCATATTGGTGTACTTTTCATTAGTCCTGGGGTTTGTGTGTTTGGGAGAGAAAACACTTGTAATTTTTCTTTCGTTAACATAGTGCATATTTTTGGGCTCTCTTCGCCCTATGGGTTTTTTCTCCCAGCACTCGTGTTTCTCACGTAAAATTTTTTTGTGTCATTCTACTATTTTTTTTCTTTATTTACTTAATTGATTCCATTGCTTCTGCTACGACTAGCACAACAAACCAGTATTAGAGCAAGGTTCGTTTCAGTCAATCAAGTCTTGTCGCTATGTCTCTTTCAATCAAATTCTACATCGACAAGTTTGACGGAAAAATTAGTTTTGCTATTTGGAAGGTCCAAATGCAAGCCGTTCTCACACAACATGGATTAAAGAAAGCTTTGTCTGGCAAGACAAAGAAACCTGCTAATATGTCAGACGAGGATTGGCAAGAGTTGGATGAAAAATCCTTTTCCACTATTTAGTTATGCTTGACGCGTGAAGTGCTTCGGGAAGTTGTCCATAAGACTACCGCTGCAAGACTTTGGTTGAAATTGGAGTCCCTTTACATGGCAAAGAATCTGGCCAACAAACTTTATCTCAAAGAACGTCTTTTTTCACTCCAGATGTCCAAAGGTACACCTTGCCGATCTCATCTTAATGATTTTAATTCCATTATTATTGATTTGGAAAATCTTGATGTTAAAATTGATGATGAGGATCAAGCAGTGCTTCTTATTATTTCACTACCTCATTCATATAAGCACGTTAAAGAAATTATGCTTTATAGTAATAGTGAAACTCTCTCTTTAAAAGAAGTTAAATTTGCTTTACTGTCTAAAGAAAAGTTTGATGCTTCTATTGAGAAGGAGGCTAAGGGTTTAAGGGTTAGAGGTAAAACTTTTGAGAAGGGAGAGAGCAGTAAGAACCATAAGAAGTCTATATTTAAGTCTAGAGGTAGAGATGCCAATATTACATGTAAATATTGTAAGAAAATTGGACACAACATCTCAGATTGTTATAAAATGAAAAATAATCTCGAAAAAGAAGGTAAAAACAAGGTTAATCAATATGATTCTACCTCCGAGGCTGCTGTGGTTGATTCTAGTTCAAGAAGTGATGCTCTTTTGGTTGTTCAAGGCAAACAACAATCCAAAGATGAATGGATCCTAGACTCCGGTTGTACTTTTCATATGTGTCCTCACAAGGATTGGTTTGCCACTAATGAAACTGCTAAGGGTGTTATCCTTATAGGTAAAAATGCATAGTGTGATATGGTGGAGAAAGGTACAATCAATATTAATACTCATGATAGTGTTGTTAAAACCCTCACTATTGTTCATCACGTTCCTAATTTGAAATGCAACGTTATTTCACTTGGTACACTTGAGTCTCTTGGGTGTTAGTAGTCGTTTAAAGGTGGAGTCATGAAGTTGTCCTGAGGTAGTCATGTAATCCTTAAAGGGAAAAGACATGGTACTCTGTATGTGTCGTAGAGCTCTAATATTATTGGTACTACTGATGTTGCCTCATCTAAGTCTCACCAAGAGGGGTCTATTAAGACATAATTCAGGTAATATGGAGTTCTGTGAACATTGTGTCTTTAGTAAACAGACTAAAGTGGGTTTCTCTTCCCCAGGAATTCACAGGACCAAAGGTACTTTGGATTATATTCATTATGATCTATGGGGTCCCTCTCGTATTGCTTCTTGAGGTGGTAGAAGGTATATGTTAACCATTATTGATGATTTCTCCCGCAAGGTTTAGGTTTTTTTTCCTAAAGAAGAAGAATGAAGTTCTTCCCACTTTTAAGGAGTAGAAAACCTTGATCGAGAACTAAACAGGTAAGAAAATTAAGTGTTTGAGAACTGACAATAGTTTTGAGTTATGTGAAGAAGCTTTTGACGACATATGCAAGAAGGACGACATCGCTAGACACCACACTTTGGTTGGTAAACCTTGGCAAAACGGAGTTACTAAGCGTGTGAACATGACTCTATTGGAGAAAGTTCAAAGCATACTTTCTCGTGCTAAGTTAGGACGTGAGTTTTGAGTTGAGGCGACTACTACTGCATGCTATCTTGTCAATCATTCCCCACATTGTTCTCTCGATGACAAAGTCCCAAAAGAAGTTTGGTCAGGTAACCTTGTTGATTATTCTAATCTTCGTGCTTTTGGGTGTCCTATTTATGTTTATGTTAATTAGGGTAAGTTAGAGCCCTGTGCTGTTAAATGTGTCTTTTTAGGTCATAAGGAAGGAGTTAGAGGTTATCATGTTTAATGTCCTAATCTTGAATATCATAAGATTTATCATAGTCACTGTGTAATCTTTCATGAAGATGTTATTTTATTTTGGGCAAGATTTTATATTGTCTTCTCCTTGTGTAAATGATTAGGCTAGTACAAGGGAGAAGGTGGAGTTCGTCATCCTGCTACTCCCCCTAAGGAGATAGTCCCACTTACTTCTGAGTTTTAGGAAACTCAGACTGATGCCATTGTACAAGTTGATCCACCGCCAGTACAACCTGATTATATATTTTCCTGAGATCATTCTAAGAGACAGACCCAATTGCCAGTGAGATTGTAAGACTATAATTGTGATCTCTTTGCTTATACTTTAGGTTTTGCATAGGAAGTTGATACTTATTCTGAGCCAAAGAATTATTTTGAGGCTATTGCTAGTGCAAATGTTAGGAATTAGATTAGCGCTATACAGGAAGAAATTGAAAGTCTTCATAAGAATGAGACTTGGGATTTGGTGAAACTTCCTAAGGGTAAGCGTTCTATTAGTTGTAAGTGGATCTACAAGCTCAAAAAAGGCATCTTCGGTGTTGAAAGCAAGAGATATAAGGCTCGATTTGTTATACATGGTTTTGATCAACATGAAGGAGTTGATTTCAATGAGGTATTCTATCCTGTTGTTCATCATATCTCTATTCGTGTACTATTATCTCTTGTTGCTCTTCATGACATGGAGCTTGATCAAATGGATGTGAAAATTACATTCCTACATGGAAATTTTGAAGAAGAAATTTATATCCATTAACCCAAGAGTTTTGTGGTTCAAGAAAAGGAGGACCATGTTTGTTGTTTGAAGATATCTTTGTATGGTCTTAAACAATCTTCGAGACAGTAGTATAAGAGGTTTGACTCTTTTATGGTTGGGCAAGGCTACTCTAAAAGTAGCTATGGTAATTGTGTGTTATTTTCAACAGGTCCCTGATGGTTCCTTCATCTATCTTTTGCTTTATGTTGATGATATGTTGATTGCGGCCCCTAGTAAGGCTCTTGTTGATAGGTTAAAGGCCTAGCTTGGAAGTGAATTTGATATGAAAGACTTCGGTGCTGTTAAGAAGATTTTTGGAATGGAGATTATTCGGGATCGTCAAGCAGGTAGACTTACGCTCTCTCAAAAGAAATATATTCAAAAGATTCTTGTCAAGTTCAATTTAGCTCACTGTAAACCCGTTATCACTCCAATGGCTGCACGCTTTAAATTATCTACTGAACAATGCCCATCTACTTGTGAAGCTAAGGAACATATGTCTTGTGTTCCATACTCTAATTCCATTGGTAGCTTAATGTATGTTATGATATGTACCTGGCTAGATTTGGCCTATATTGTCAGTGTTGTATCTAGGTACTAAACCGAGTTAGAGCGGGTACTGTACTGATATCGGTGATAGAAGCAGGGGAATCAATAATGTGTGTAGGGGAAAGGGTTTGGTTGACTGTGCTATGAGGAATGGGGTTTGGGGAAGGAATGGGTATGGGTATAGGTATGGGTCCAGGATTAGTTTGTATTTGTTTAGTGGGCTCAGAGTTTAAGTTAGTGGATGGTGGATATGTGGGCCAGAGATCAGGTGTAAATGGGGAATTGAAAAATATAGGTTGGTGGTTTGTATGGTCAGGACTGTCATGTGAAAAAGGAAAAACATGTTCGTGGAAAACAATGCCGTGTGATACGAAAATAGTTTTGGTGTCCATGTCCATGATTTTAAAACCTTTATATCCAAACACATATCCTAAGAACAAACAACGGGTGGCTCGTGGTTCTAATTTGCCTTTGAAGGGTGTAGTGTTTGTGGAAAAACATAGGCATCCAAAGTTCACATATTGTCATATGTGGGTATTTTGCCATATAGTTTTTCATATGGCGTCTTCCAAGAAATGGCTTTGGAAGGTAGGCGATTAATAATGTGAGTAGATGTGAGCAAAGCTTCGTCCCAAAATTCTTTTGATAATTTGTCTTAGTATATAAGGGCATGGGTTTGTGTTTTCTTTCAATGACTTCGTTTTGTTGTGGAGTGTATGGGCAAGTTTGGTGATGTATTATGCCTTTGGAGAGGAAGAGATCTTTGCATGGTTTGTTAACAAATTTCGTAGCATTGTCGGTTCTAGCACTAAGGATGGGTGAGTTAAATTAAGTATGGATCATTTCAAAAAAGGCTTTTAGTGTGAGGTGGACTTGGGCTTTGCTACTAAGTAGATAGGTCGAAGTGGCTCTAGTAAACTCATAAACAATGGTTAGGAAATAGGATGATCCATCAACGTTAGGAGTTCCGTATGGTCCCCATAAATCTATATGTAATAATTCGAATGGGGATGTGGCTACGATAGTATGTATAAGGAAAGGTTTTCTCTCTTATTTCACTAAAGGTCATAATTCACATAAAAAAAAATTGGTGGGAATAGTAAAAATTTTAAATGATAAATGTGTAAGCTTGTTTGTAGATACGTGTCCTAGATGATTGTGCCATAAAATGAAATCATTCGATACAAAATTGGCAATGTGATTGTTCATATAAAATTGTAAAGAAGGATCTTTTAAACTTTTGGGTGGAATGAGGTTTTCATCGGATAGTCTATAGACACAGCTCTTTGCTTCATATTTAGCTACAGCGTAATCATCATGTAGGTCCTGCAAGAAAAAATGGTTGTCAATAAAAATAGTGGCAATTTTATTTTGTGTGGCAATTTTATTCACCAATAATAAATTGTAGAAAAAAGAAGGAATGTGGAGCACATCGCTAAGTGCGAGAGCTGGGGCAATCGTGATTTTGCCCAGGTGCTCGGTTGTTTGGGTGGAACCGTCAGGTAAGGTCACCTGATTTGGTTCATTTACTTGGGTATATTCGGTAAAATAGGAAAGGTTTGAGCTCATGTGTGCCGAAGCACCTGAGTCGATAATCCGTGAACAATTATCACACACATTCTTACTATGAATAACTGGTTTAGGATATATACCTGCAAAGTTATTAAAAGCTATATGATTTGCAGCTGCTGGAGGTTTTCCTTTGATCATCGTCTTTAATTCTTGAGCCTGCTTGGCCAAACTTGCAACGCCCACTTCTACCCTTGCCGATTGCTTCGTGTCCCCTTTCATGTTTTCAATTATATCATCAATTGGGCTCTCCATAATGTTGCTTGCATATTCTCCTTTGCCTCTTTTTCGACACAATTCCTTATACAATTTCGATACACCGTGTAACAGAAAACAAGTATCCTTGGTGTGTCTATGTTCTCGACAATGTTCGCATATTTTTTCTTCCTTCCTCACATTAGGTTTCCTACTGTACCCTTTGAATGTTGGCCTTTTGTTGTTATTAGAGTTAGTAAACAGAGCAACTGACATTTGATTTAAATTGTTTTGTCCATTATTAACACTCTTCTGTTTCTCAATTGATAAAACCATGGAATATGCTTTGTTTACTTAAGGCAGAGGATCTAACAGCATTATCTGGCTAACTACATTACTATATTCTTCCCATAAACCAAGTAAGAACTGCATTAGCCTATTACTATTTATCACACACAAGTTGTATTTAGCATAATCGCAGGCACACACTTTAAATGGCATCAAACAGTCGACATCGTTCCGCAGACTTTTCAATTTCATAAAATACGTGGTAACAAAGCTATTATCTTGTCATAAGTTGTTGATTTCCTGTGTAAGATGATATAAATGTGGACCACTACTTTCTTCGTAACGAATTTTCAGCTCATATAAAGTGTTATTGATTTGCATTACTAACGTAACTTATAAAAAGTGTTATTAATTTACATAACTAAGATAACTCATATAAATTGTTATCATTTTATTAATAAAGTAACTCATACATAATGTTATTATAATACACTATTATAGTAACTTTTCTAAAGTATTATTATTTTACATTTACAAGGGTAACTTATATGAAATGTTATTATTTTACATTACTAAGGTAACTCAAATCAATTGTTATTATGGTATGATATTAAGATAACTCATATAAAGTGTTATAAATTTATTATTAAAATAACTCATATAAAGTGTCATTATTTTACATCACTTTCGTAACATCTTAAAATAGTAACCTTTTATAATGTTTAGTAACACTTAAAAAAATTGTTATCAATGATAAATTATATGTTATAAAATCATAAAGTGTTACTTATCAAATTAAGAATCATAACATTTTAAGATATAATGTTACCATAGATAGGTATTTTATAACATATTGTCAAAAGTGTTACTGTCTACTGTTACTGTATGTTATTTTTGTTGTAGTTTGACCACCGTGAACGAATTTGCAATTTCTTTGTTGAGTGAATTTAGCAGCCACGCAATCACCAGCTTGTCCACTGTTACCCATTTCTTGGCAAGTGCGGCATCGTCTTCTCGTTTGCTGATTTCGTCGCTAATGAACCCAACTTGTTTTTGGATTTTAGGGCAATTATCATAGATCTACTCCATGACAGATAATTATTTTCGTTGAAAGGTGTAGTACCCATAAGGCAGCTTGGTGTATCAGCTGAAGTAGTAATGTAAGCTTCGGCTTCGATTTCCTTTTCGAGATGCAAAGCCGATACATCTTGTTGACTTGAATCTCCTATGTTTTGAGTCATTTTGTGGGTTTTGGTTTGATTTGGATTTTGGGATTAGGGAGGATCAGATTTGCTTTTATACCATGAAGGTTTTAAGGTGGTAACGAAAACAGAGGGTGAAGAAGAAATAATATATTTCTCATTCCGTTCATCTTGTTATGTGATATGTATTTATACACATGAGATGCTACTTTTTACGGCTATCCCTAACAAATTGTAACAAATTGTTTACAGAACAACCAAGGCAACAAATCGTAACAAACTATTTACAAGGCAACAAAGGCATCTGCAAAAGGTGAATTGTTATTTACAGGGATTTTGTGCTGTGAACAGGATAAAGAAGGTTGTGGATTAAAGCTGATGATGGTTTGCATTTGTGGACTTTGATATGCTTCGTGGGATTTGCAGGCTTGGATCTGTACCAACACTCCTACTGTCCTACATCATTATAAAAGTAACTTCAAAAACTTGGAGAATAACAGGATGCAATTAGTTTAACATGATCAATGACAATAACAGGATGCAATTAGTTTAGCATCATCATTGACTCAAAACTTAGGTGGAGAGTTGGCTGATGGTCAACAGAAGCTCATTGAACATTAAAAAATCCGTCAGTGACATAAATCAATGGTCCAGTTGCTTGTTTACATAAGATAGTACTAGTTCTCTATTTCTTCAATCTGTTGAGAAGCTTAAATGCAAGAGTGTTAATCTTAATATTCTCCACAGATCAATCAATAAAACCTTATGTAACTTTAGAGCTTATGTTAACGGGCTGAAGAACCGTTGAACCCCACCCAAGTATTATCCAGATTAGTTGGCAAGGGAATTCATTATGGCACTGCACACAAATGATGTGTCAATTGTTTCCTGATTATGTTCACAGGTATGGTTCCTTCTCCTCCAATCGGAAACTTATATGTAGGAAGACATTCATGTTCTTAAGGCCTGGTAAATTGTTTCAACTGAATACCAAGTTACACATCAGTGATGAGATGCATACACTAATAGTAATCGAACGGTATTTTATTTTAAGCCCAGTTTGAATGGAACTCATTTTCTCTTTCAGATATAGGCATTTGCATATTTTTGTGACATCCTCTGCTTTATTCATTGCCAATGTCTTTGAATATTTGAAAAACATAAAATAGATCGCTTGGCCACTGGGTATAATGAAACTTAAGCTTTAACCAAATATAGTGAGACGCCGTTCCTTTGGTAGTTTATGGAAATGCTTACCACCAATGATAGTATAAGTATTTTCTAATATTTTAAAAGTTTAACCGAAACCTAAACCAATAAGACAAAAGATTTAGAGTTTAAAATGTTCAACCAATATTAGACCATCATAAAATCGGTTAAAAATTTAATAAAATTGAAGAATTTAAAATAAGATTAAAGGAGATTATACTTAATTTAAAGTTTAAATAAAATAAAACTAATATGAGGTTGAATGGCCAGTTTACTTTGGCCATTAGCATATTTTGCAGAAAATCAAAGTAAAACAAATCAATTTTGGATAACCATTCTTATTTTGGAGATGCAGAATAGTTTAGAATATTGAATAGTTCTCAAAATCTCTTATACAAATAATATGGTTGAATTAATTGCTTTAGAATGCCTTAACATATCCCTTATGTCGGATTTTAACTTAGTATTTAAGCACTTATTGAAACATTGTTAATCATTTGGACTCTCATTGAAAGGCAAATTTAGTACACAATGTTTCCTGTTTTGTAAGAGTCGAATGAAGGTTATCAATTGTATACAACTTTCTTTTTGTATTTTACAAAAATGTTTCCATGACTCATACTCGTGGCCTTCCGGTTACAACTTGGAATAATTTTACCAGTTGTTTCAAGACCTACCCTCAACTATTTAGACCCTCATTATACCAAAAGGATAGAATGTTTTGGAATTTTGTGTTAAAAAATTAATAATGCAATCAACAAAAAGGTGTGCTCAATAACATAACAAACATTTGAAAATAATAGAAATTTAAATTCATATTTAAAGATTTGAAACTGATATTTAAAATCTTCAACAACAAAAATCTAGCTTATGTCTTAATTAAGAGGTGAAACCAAGCTTCCAACGTTTGTGGCCAACAAAAACCGTCTAGGAGCTCCACCAACGTTGATTCTTCGAAAAGTCTTATGTTTAGGATCATACACAACACTTGCCCTCTCACCTGCCTCTATTACTATCTCACCATTCTTCAAAATTGCTAAAGGCCTCAAGAACATGTAGCAGTGATTCACAATTTCAGGCCTTCTGATTACAAATAATAAATTCCAAGACTCCTTAACACAATAGTCTTTCATGGACCAGATATCGACCCCATCATTGCTCCTAAGATAAAACATTGACAAGTTTCCAGCACCCAATGAGCCCACCTCCATGTGTGTATCTTCAGGATAGTTGGTGTCTGGTTGTGGAATCTCCTTGAACTCTTCTCTGTTCATGTCAAAAGAAACTACCAAGGAACTCACTCTTTGCCCCGTAACACGAGACGCTTTCCATATAAAATATTCATTGCCAAGCCATATAGCAGTTCTATAGCCAAGATGGAATGGGATGACTCCAATTTTCTTCCACTTGTTTGTGCTCAAAGAGTAGACTCTAGCTTCACATCGGTAAGATTCAATGTCGAGGAAAGGTTTGTCGTAGAGATAAACACACCTCACAATTTTGTAATCGTTCTCTGCCTGGTGAAAACCGAAACCGATGGTGGTGAAACATGAACCCTCAGTGGCTGGCACGTCAAAGTATGGGGAAGGAAGCTTTCTGGAGACTCCTATGGAGGGATTATAGAGAAAGATATCTTCATCGCAGAGCTGGTCCGATATGCAAAGCAAGCCCTGGCAAGAACCAGATAATTCCACTCTTTCCATGGATGAAGTAAAGGGTATGTGCAGCTTTCTGCACTTGTTCCAATCTTCATCTTCAACAGAGAAAAGCTTATGGTCAAGCTTCAGAATAAGGTTAGGATCTTCTGAAATTGCTCTTTGAAGATGTTGCCTGACAAAAATTGGATTTTTAAGCAAAACGCTCATGGACTTGGATACACATTTGAAACGTGCAATGGATTTTACAGGTAGTCTACTGAAAATGTCAGTAAGGATATCGCTTGGTAGAGTAGCCGAGATTTCCGGGTATGTGGAGATATTGTTAAGTTGAGAAGAGGCTACCATTTTTAGCTACTGACATGGGAAATGCAAGCTCATAGTCTGCCAATAAGAGGGTCAAGAGGGTCGTGCACATATAGTGCAGTATAAGTCATTTGACTTTGCTGTAATAAATGATGGAAATCTGTGCAGATTGTGATCTTAATTCAGATTATTGGGAAAATCTAAGAATGTCTGCAGCTTATCAATGTCTTATAAGATACAGTAGTTGTTAAGTGATAAAAAATACAGGGCAGATTTTTTTCCCCCTTTATTTAGTACTAAAATCTGATTATAAGATTGTGTTTCCATAAACGACAATGCATAAACAAATAACAGATGAAGACAACAATTATGTTTATATATATATAATATGTGGATCTCACCAAGTCCTCTCCTTTTGAATAATGCCAAAGTTCTAATTGCTTAACAGCTGATATTTAGCAAGATAGTGTTTAACACAGAGGGTGATGATAGTTTATTAACCTTAAAAGCAATTCATCAATGTTCCTATCAGAAGTTCCGCCTTCACTGACTGCTTCTATGGCCAACACTCTCCATTTCTTAGCATTGTCTTTCAGCTCTCTCCCCTTTTGATCTCCTTCCATTACTTGTTTTATGCATCTCTCAATTTCTTCTTTCCTGAAAATTCCGTTAGCTTTATCATCAAACTTCACTCTAAATCCCACCTTCCATACATCTTCAACAAGCTTAGCATTTGTGGGTTCGTCACTCCACACTGGCATTGCCACCATTGGTACTCCCAAGCTCAATGCCTCTATCGTCGAGTTCCAACCACAATGTGTAAGAAAACATCCCACAGCTTCATGAGATAGTATCTTGACTTGGTTACCCCAATTTACTATTAGTCCCTTGCCGGTCTCAGCCACCTCTTCTTTGAAAGTTTTTGGCAACCTTGCTTCCTCTAAAGGCCTGATTAACCACAAGAAGTGGAAATTGCTTTCCTTCAAGCCATAAGCAAGTTCCTCCAATTGCTTTTCACTTAGCTCCACCAGACTACCAAAGGCCACATACACAACTGACGCTTTTGGCTTAGTATTAAGCCAATTGAAGGTCTTTGATTTATCTACTGTCCAGAAGTCAAGACCGTAAGTTTCATCGTCTTGAATACTCTTATCTAAATAAAACGATGGAACCGTCGGTCCAATAGTTAATATTGGGCAGTCCTGTGACATCATATCCACCGCCTATAAGGACAAATATAGTTTAGTTGGCGTAATATTTTTCCAATATAAACCCGTTGTCTCTAATGATGAGAAATCCTTGAAGCCTTTTTAATCGATTGTATGCAGAATTAATTTTCATATCTTAAGACATCCTTGAAAATCTCAAGGTTAACATACCTGTTCCTCCAGCTTGTAGAATGTATTAATGAGGACACACTCAGCTTGATCCAAGTTGGAGAACTGATCCATAAGCATCTCAAAGTTAAGCGGGTATGACCCTGGGACGCCGATGACCATTGGCAAGTCACGATGCTCAAGCAATGGCAACCCAGGAATTGAGATCGGCGTCGAAGAAATGGGCAACTCCAACAATTTCCGATGAACTCTGTGATAGATGTACTCAACAGAACATGGCTGAGTGAAAAATGTCGCGACAAATAAGCCGAACTGTTTAGCCACATCTAGAGCCCATGGCATGAAAGGCTCGTAGATTAAACATGTGATAGGGTTCAAAGAGTTCTCATATTTCCCGATGAGCCCAGCAAGTGTTTTGGACCCGACATCTCTTAGACTTGTGAAATAGGATTGATGGCTGTCAACTGAGTTAGATGATGCAAAAAGGTCTCCATCGAAGCCATCTGATATTACATCAAGGTGCACAGTACCAATAGACGAGCCAAGGTTCATTGAATTGGACATGGCAAGAGTTGTTACAAGGGTGGCTTTGAGACCTTTGGAGACCAAACGCTTGGAGAATTGTAGCATCGGGTTGACGTGGCTTTGTGCTGGGAACGGGAGCACTAGAACATGCCCGTGGATCTTCTCTTCCATCTTTTCACTCTCTTTCTCTCACAGCTTGAACCTCCTTGCAGGGTTGGAGGTTAAAGCATCATATAACGAGGACATATTCCTTGGTATATTCAACGACTTGCTCGGAAATTTTATGGAGACAAGTTGTTCAATCAAGTGGGAATATGATTCGGTTAGTCAGATCTCAGATGGCGACGGTTTAACTAGAGCTCATTGCCAAGTTGCCTAATCAATCATGTTTCAAAATTACAAAAGTCTATAACAAGTCTACATTACTTTTATTTTATCTCTCTTCCAATATCCTATTTTCTTCTTTATTTCTCTTCTTTTGTCTCGTTGTGGCTGCGGAGAATGTTATAAATACCGCATCAATATTAGTATCAGATTTGATTTTAATGTGATATTATATTTGATTAATATCGGATATTATTTTAGATAATTTTTAAATTTTATAAAATATTTTTTAAAATTTTTTAAAATTATAAAATATTTCTTAATATATTGTACTATAAAATTTATAATTTTACATCAACTATTTATAAAAATTATAATAATAATAATTTATTTTAAATATTAAAAATAGAATTATGAGATATTTTTTTGAAATCAGTTTAAAATTTTATTAATTCACCATTTCATTTTGTTTATGAAAAATTGGAACAAAGCATCATGGTTAAATACTCTGTGTCTCGCTCTCTTCCTAGTTCCTACTCTCTCCTCTTTTATGCTCTAATTTTCGGTTGGGTCTCTCCGTCCACTAGCATTTTGTGTTGACCTTTAAAAAAAAGATGTTTATATACAAAAGAGAGGAGGCTGACAATAATTAAGTAGACATTAATGGAAAACAGTAAAAGGTTTTGATAAGAAAATACATACTAACTTTTTATTCCCTCCATTAATACTTTTCATTCCCTCTATTTTGGGCTTTTCTGTTCCTCTCGACGATGGACGAGGCACTTGACGCCCCAAGCATACGGTCATCGCTTTTCTGTTATGTTTGAAACTAGCCTATCACCTAATTTTCTCATCGCTGGCCGTTGCCTTATTTTTCTCACAGTCACTGTCATTTCTTTCTTCACAAATTTCACCTCTTTTTATGCTCCAGTCCAAAGCATGTAAGTTAAAATTACTGAAAAACTTTTGGCTTCTCTAAAGGAGATTTCTATCATGCCATTGTATGTTTTTATTGATGAATCTGTTATCTCCGGTGGAGACCCGTGGTGCAATAGCGGGCGGTAGTCGGCAAGTTGCGGGGCAGTGGTGCTTGGCGGGGCTGGGCTGGGCTGGGCACAATGACATGGCGGGAGACAGAGGCCGGCTGGAGAGCGGAAACAGAGAGGAAATATTCGCAAGAGATACTTTTAATTCGAATAAAACGGATGGGCTGTCGAAATTTAAAACAACAATAGGAGCCTTCAAAGTAAGAGAAGCCTGTTATGTGATAGGACCTTGTTTAAGCAATATGAGCTTGTTAAGTGACAGAAGCTTGCTAAAGTATAAATTCAGGTAAGACAATTTAAAACAGAAGTTACCAGTTAAAATGAAACGAATCTTTAGTTAGTTAAAAACAGAAGGAGTCTATTATAACAACGAATGAGTCTCTTGCTGAAATGAACATACATACACAATATAATGCGAAAATATAAAGTTAAGAGAAGAGAGAGAAGGATGCAATCAATTTATATTAATTCGGCTTACAACCCAAGCTTATAATAGTTCCCAAGTACTCAACTTGAGTATTTAACTATGAAAAGCCAAGTAATAATTTGACAAACCTCTTCATGCTCACGAGTACATATTTTTCAAGGTTTTTTAACCTTCCACACTAGTAGTATTCATCGAGCCTCTATAAGCTTACGAGTACATATTTTTTAAAGTTCTCCAACCTTCTATACTAGTAGTATTTTGTTAGCCTCTATAAGCTCTTAATAAATGAAGAAGTAATTTGCTCCCCATGAGCTTCAATGATCTCTCACAAAAAGAATTGTCACTTTCTAAAGTATAAGAGATTTTGATCAAGATATGACTTTTGGAAATATTGATGCTTTTAAAGTATTTCAAAGATTTTGGCTTCTGTCCCCCATTTACAAAATGCAGTGATTCTTCTTTAATTAGGCATTTTCTTCAACTAGTTGTTGCTTCATTTCTATTTTGAGTTGACTTTGAATCTTTAATATTATCTCTACTGGAATCTTGCAATAATCAACCGTTAAGAAAAATCTAGAGCTGATTGACGAAATATATGATTAGCAAGATTCTTGCAGATTTTGTAAAATAAATAAGGTAAGTTCATAAAAAAATTTCCTGCAAGAAAGGAAGCATTTATCCTATGATTTTATTTCCTCTTAAGAATTATATCGTTACCATCAAAAGGAAATAAATCAAATTTGAATTTTGAAATATTATATGGTCATCATCAAAACCATTAATAAGCCTAACAATCTCTCCCTTTTTTATGATGACAAATAATAATAGATATATTTTCCAAATTAAAAAAAAAGAGTCTAAGATATACTTGTCAGCTTTATAAGTTCTTATTGAATAGAAGGAGCCTTTCTTTAACAAATCAAGGAAATGACAAGAGTCCGAGATACACCTGTCAACGCTTTGTAAGTTCTTACTGATTAGAAGGAGCCTTTCCTTTCTACCATAAGGACTTCACAGTAAAAGAAATCACAAATTCATCATATGTAAGTGATAGTCATGCAAGTATATCATCAATCTTCAGCAAAAATATATCGAATATCAAAAATAATTCTCCCCCTTTGTCATTATCAAAAAATAGAGGGAAAAGAATAAATTAGGCAAAAAATAGCAACAAAGCTATCGAAGAGATATATAATGAAAAACTGAAGGGGGTTAATTATTTTGCAAACTTTCCGCAAACGTATTTGGCACCAACAAAATAAAAACAAGCAAAACTGAAATAATAAAAACACCAGAAATTTGGTAACGCAGTTCGGCACTCCTTGCCTATGTCTGCGAGGCCCTCACCTAGCTTAATCACTTTCACCGAAGCATAATAGATTTACCCAAGGCTTTACTGAGCCGACACCACTTAACCCTTGATACTATCTCTCAACCTCACTTCTCGTAAAAGAATTTCACACCCAATAGTACGACCGCCTCGTACTAACCTCAACAGAGGATTTTCTCAATCAACCCAATAGTACGACCGCCTCGTACTAAACTCAATAGAGGATTTTCTCAACAGTATTTGATAATAAAGATTAGAAATAAAGAACTCAAGTGATCAATCAACTAAGAACAAAATAATAATACATTTAAGAAAAAGAAGACAACTTCCTGAAAGGCTAAGCTCCATTGAAATAAATCTGAAAGTCGTCGCAACAATAATCAATCCAACTGTGAGCCACTCCACACTTCAATTAATGCAACACCCACACACACAAAAAAACTTCCAGCCACGTTCCCACGCATCCAATTAATGCCCACTGCAACTTTTATTTCAAGACACCAAATCCACCTTTACGCCCACTCCACACATAACACAT
>JAOQMS010000178.1:3425248-3448194 GCA_027563885.1 Erythroxylum longipes
TTTCAAATGAGTTAAGATCTAATCTAATTGAGTTTCAAGGATGGTTTTCTTTTTTCTTGTTTAGTGATAAATTTGATTAGAATTAATTTGCAGAAGTAATATATTTTTTGGGTGTATTTTATAAAATATTTGCATTTTAAAGTTAATTTTATCAATATTTTAAAAACAACAAAGAAAATTATCCTTAACAATCAAAATTTTAAATTTTAATTAAAAAATACTATTAAATTAAAATTAATCAGTTTATTTTAGTTTATAAAATTGAATAATTTGATAAACTTATCAGTTTTTAACAACAAAAATTATTAAACTAAATCAAACTAAAAAGTTAAAAACCGAACTAAAAAATTGATTGATTAAAAGTTTTTACTGTTAAATTGGCCAAATTGTTTTGGTTTTAAAAACATTACATTTTACCTTTATATATTTACATGTAAATATAGTTTTTTATCACATTTTTGTTGTGACATTCACATATGGATCTATCAGAAACAACCTTTCTATTCTATACGAGTAAGATTGCGTACTATTAAACTTCTCTAAACTCTACTTTAATGCGAGATTTTGGACTAAGTGTGATGATAATGAGATGTAAATATAGTTTTCTCTCGTTATTAGGCTAGAGCCTTTAGTAAATCATTATAAGATAACATGTTGTTTTTTTGGACGGGAGGGATAAAGTAATACCTTTTTTAAAATAAATGTATTGAACTTTTAGAATCATAATATAAATATAGTTCCTAAATGATGTAATTTGATGGATTTCAAGAATAATTAGACAACTTAAAAATTTTTTTAAAAAAAGAGATAAGGAAGGATGCAACGCTAGTGTTTATAGTGATCATGTTCCTGTAGGATTTGTCTTCACCTTCCAAACTGAAATTACACAACCTCCTGGTCCTGGACAAAAGGAGAAATGATTTGAAGAGATATAAAGAAGTTATCAAGAATCTTATCCAAAGATCCACTCAACAAGTTCCTTTGCACTCTTTATTCAAACTTCCCTTTTTCTTTCAACTATTTCTCTAAATCTATCTCTTACTCTCCCTACCTCCAAGGATTGCAATCATTGAATCGATCTCCTACTAGTAGAATGAGTCAGTTGTGTATGCGTGAGAGATTTGAATACCACTTATGAAAAGGATTGGAGTCATCACTACTTTTCTGGTGTTAGTTACAATCTTTGCATGGGAGAGGTTTTGTTGATAAGCTAAACCTCTCGAACATGGGTTTTGAGAGGATAAAGATGACTGCAAAAGTTGGGAGTGGGGGCATTAAATGGGTGAAGGTAAGCATGTGAAAGGTGCCATGCCCAAAGCTTTAACTCCCATACCAAAACACAGTAGTATTAACTGTTGGTTCTAATGAATAAGCTCTTGCTTCTCCCAAAGGGCACTTTGTATTTTGACATGTGAGTTCTGCTCGTATCGAACTTGTGGTCCGTGTTGATTTGTGAAAGATAATCAGAGTCCCACATAGATCAATGGTCCGGATGCAGGCAACAGTTAAGTAAACTGTACCTGCGCCCACCTGATTCGAACCCATTGAATGTGTTTGACTATGTAGAGTAGTTACGGTAACCAACGACCAACCGTTTCTGCAGAATTCCGAAAACATAAAAAAGGAAAAAAAGACATAACCGTCAAACCTCACGGCTCACGAGAAATAATCGTAAATAAACGAAATCTTTCCTTTTTCTATTCTGTCTCGGCTTTTCTTTTTCCTCGTTAAATCAGGAAAATAGGAAAACCGGATAAATACGAAATCTGATCTTGAGAGCTGTGAAGAGAACTGAGAATTGAAGAAGAGCAACAACAAACAAACAAACAAACGATCAAGCTTCTGAACCCTAGGAGAGCAACGGACATTGAACGGGAGGGCGGTTTTCCTGGAGAGTAACGATAGGAGTCTGTGCGTCCAAACCCTCTGCGTCGTCGTCGTCGTCCAAGACGGCGGCGACGGCAGCAGCGACGGTGGAGAAGCCTTCTTCTATTGCAGTTGAGAGGCGCTCGCTTCAGCTGTCTTCGTCTGTACCACCACCAACGTCACCGACTGGGTTGTCGCATACCAAATCGCAGAGAATGAAAGGACTATTTAAATCTAAGCCTCGAACGCCTGTTGATGTTGTTCGGCACACTCGAGATCTCCTTATCTTTGCCGATCGCGCCTCTTCTGCCTCCTCGGATCTTCGTGATTCCAAGCGCGAAGAGAAGGTATTGTTGTCAATTATTGATTTTTAGGGATTTTTCGTAAATGAGAAATTTGAGATTTTGAGTGACGTTGATCTGATTAGTTAATTTGTATGGATCAATGAACGCTAGTTTTTTGTTGAAGTTTTGATCTTAACTCAAGCTGAGTTTTCTGTCTTATGAATTGAATTGTGTGATTATGATTTTTTGTATTATATCTTGTTTGGTTTGCACAGATGGCAGAGTTATCTAGAAATATAAGGGAAATGAAGTCAATTCTTTACGGAGACAGCGAGTCTGAGCCAGTACCAGAAGCTTGTGCACAATTGACTCAGGAATTTTTCAAAGAGAACACATTTCGGCTTTTGATCCTTTCTCTTCCAAAATTGAACTTGGAGGTAAAGTGTTTGCGTGGTTATCTGATGAGATCTATACAGTTAGATGATTAAACATTCTTAGAATAGCTCTGAATTTTATGTCTTGTATTTATCTGATTCCTCATTCTCTTATGTGGAGAATATTTGATGAAATGGAGTGTTTTTTATACTTACCTTCAGGCGCGAAAAGATGCGACTCAAGTTGTTGCGAATTTACAAAGGCAGCAAGTTCAGTCACGGTTGATTGCATCTGAATACTTGGAGAAAAACACAGATCTTTTAGATATTTTGATGTCAGGGTAAGCTATTGTCCCAAGAATTTTTAAGAGGATTGCGAGGTCATGATTATTATCCTTTTTAGGTCGTCCAATACGCATTCTGCAAATTTTGAATTTCCTGTACGTCTTTTCTTTCTGTCACCTTATTTCATAGTCAATTGCATCAAAAGGTTGATCATTTAAAAATTGTGGCAATCAAAGGAGTTTTAAGTTAAAACTAGAAATTTTTTTTGTGTTCCGTAGTCCTCGTTATTGTTTGAATTCTTTTATCTGAAAAGAGAAAATGAGAAGTTTCTTTTATGTAGTGCATACGACATATTGACATTTCTCTTCCATGCGTGGTAAATTTAAAATTTCTTTCTGAAACTAAAAATAAGAGGAAGCAATTTGACGAATACCTTAGGCCTCCATATTCTGCAAATATATTGGTTAAGAAGTTAAAGTGCTATTTGATAAACCGATACTAGTTCAGGGTGATGTCTATTTTTCCGGGATCTTTGAGCCTGACAAATTGAACAATATTTGAGCACGCATCTTCCTCGTTGTCCTGGGAAACTATTAAGTAAAATCTTTGTTGTTTTTGTATTTATTGAGACTTCCTAATTTCCGATTTGTTGGTTATGTAGCTATGATGACACAGACATGGCTTTACACTATGGTGCGATGCTGAGAGAATGCATACGCCATCAGAGTGTGGCAAGGTTAGCAAGTTGTTTATATCAACTTTTACCTGGAAATTGAAAGCATTGAGATGTAGACAATCGTTTTTCCCCTTTGAGAGAATCTTAGTTTTGTATTTTCAGCCTTTCAGGTTTTGATGCAATATGAAGTTTTGATCTTTTCAGAAATTTAATATTTTGTCATGTATCATAATCCTTCAGTCCTTTGATTGCAAGGACCTGAACTGTGGATAAGTGATATACATTGATTAAATATTGCCTCCTTTAATTGTTTACCATCACTCAAAAGATCTGTATCTCATGATTGATTATATTGCAGGTTTTATGTTTCAATATTACCACAAGATGTTCCTATTAGTGCAATTTGGCTTATGTATACTATAATTTCTTCCTTAATTTTGTACCACTATAATTTCTTCCTTAATTTTGTACCACAAATAGGATTATCTTACGTGAAAAAAAAAGTGAGTCTAGTTCTATTCTATTCTGGCTATGGTACTTGTGAACTCTCTATTTCATTATTCCTTCCAATGAAGTCCATGTATTCGTCAGTTTCTTCACCCATTTTTGTTCTGATTTGCAGATATGTCCTAGAATCTGGGCATATGAACAAATTCTTTGATTACATACAGCTCCCAAATTTTGACATTGCTGCAGATGCTGCTGCAACTTTCAAGGTTGGATGTAGTTGACAAAGCTAATAGAGGATGATCTTTGCACTTCTCACAGTCTCTCCACATCTACACTCTCTCACCTCCACACCCCACTCCTTCCACGGGAAAAAAAAAAAGAAAGAAAAAGAGCAGCAGTTCATATTAGTTACTAGTTTGATACAGTTAATAGCCTCAGCACCCTCCTGATGCCACTGTTTCATTTTGTTGCAGGAACTTTTGACGAGACACAAGTCAACTGTAGCTGAGTTCCTTTCTAAAAACTATGAATGGGTAAATTCTGTTATTGCCTGTTTAGGATGGATATTTACCGGGGCATGTAATTATAACTCCAAGGAATTTATAATCATATATATGTGCTCTAAAATAGGCATGATGCAACTGATTCTGACAGATCTTGTTGGTAGTATTGAGGAAACTTGATTGAGGTGTAAGGAATAAGTGTCAATCCAGTTAAATGTTAAGAGTTATTGAGAGAGAATCATAATAGATGAACAATAATTGAAATGAAAAAATATAGTAGAAATCATTGCTTGATTGCTTAGGTCTTTGATATCTATGATTCCATTCCTCTGATTGTCCTCATTTTTCTTGCTATCTGTATACTCCAAATTTCTATCACACGAGAATATATTAACTTCTGCTTTCATCCATATAAATATATATATATATATATAGTTTGTTCTTGTGTTAAAGATTCCCAAGTGAACAACATTCCTGACTTTATGCCAGTTCAGTTTTTTGCAGAGTATAATACAAAGCTGCTAGAATCTACCAATTACATTACTAGACGACAAGCTGTTAAGGTGTGGCATATATATGTGAATTATTTACCATGTTCATTTTTTGGCAGTCAAGCAAACAACTGATATGGATTTCCCATTGAGATTGTGATACTGTTAGGCTACATGTAACTCTTTAATTATTACAGCTTTTAGGAGATATCTTATTGGATCGCTCAAATTCAGTCGTGATGACCCGGTATGTAAGCTCAAGGGATAACTTGAGGATCCTTATGAATCTTCTCAGAGTACGTTTCTTTTCTAATGTACTTTTTCCTGCTCTCTTTATTTGCATGCCAAATATTTTAATCCTTTGTTGTTAGAACGAGATGTACAACTAAAATAATTGTTGCTTTGCAACTTTTTTTCTTTCTGATTAATGATAATGTGGTTGGTTCCCTACCCAATATTGGCTATGTTGCATATCTATTTTATTTTTGGAAACTTATGATGCATATTTAATTACTGGTATCTTTTATCATATGGCTATGTTGCACCAGTTAGATTACAAAAAACATTGTGTAGAAGTACTAAATTTAGTGCCCTGTGGTAACTGAAGTTTGATTTCCTGAATCATCTCATGCAGGAAACAAGCAAGAGCATCCAGATAGAAGCATTTCATGTTTTCAAGGTACCCTTTCTATGAATGCACCCACGAACTGATCTATTTCAGTTGTTCTCTTCCTCGCATTCATTCGTTGTATTCTTTGCATCCTTTTTCTTGCAGCTCTTTGCTGCTAATCAAAATAAACCTCCAGACATTGTTAGCATACTTGTTGCAAATAGAAGCAAGCTTCTTCGGTTGTTTGCTGATTTCAAAACTGAGAAAGGTACTTAAACATATACTGAAACAAAAGATTAATTTCTTTCTAGTTGTATGGTTTATGCAAAGATGTTGAAATTTGCATTTCGCATATTATCTGCAGAGGATGAACAATTTGAAGCAGATAAAGCTCAAGTTGTGAAAGAAATAGCTGCACTTGAACCTAGAGACCGTCCATGAGATGATGTTGTAATCTTTGAATCGTATAGTTCTCATAACCAAATGCTAGCTTTATTAAACAGCCAATCGAGCCTTAATTCTCTTTGCCCTTTACATCGTTGGTAGTCTTCCAATTCCTTAGTTATTCAAGTACACGAGTTAGAGAACAATAATGAAAGATGAGCTTTTGCCTTTCTGGCCTTAAAGAGGGTATATTATCTGTTACTTATTAGTGTATATCACTTAAGGTAAAATAATAAAACATTATTTCATATTTAAGTCACGGAAAAGATTAATTTGAATATATGTCTCAGTTTATATCTTTGCAGAAACATACGATACATAATGTTTGTTTCATCTTAGAGCAGTTTAGTGTTATTTTATATGATAAAAACTTTTTCTCTGTGGAATTATCTTTTCAGTAGAAGCTAATTATTAGGACTTAAATTTATTTATTTTTAATTTATAAAAATTATTTATTTTTATAAAAACTAATTGATTTATTTTAATTTATAAAAATTATTTATTTTATAAAATTAGTTAATTAATTAATAAATCGATTTATTTTTAATAATAAAGGTTAGTAAAATAAACCGAATTAAAAATTTAATTGGTTTAAGAAGTTGATGAGGTGAGACCAAGAACAAAAGAATTTAAGTTTATTCTAAAATCTCTGGAATTAATGCCCACTTTTTTGGTCAGTGCTTAATAGAATATAGAAATAAGGACAAGAAGAATACGCAGCTTCTCTTTGCTCCAATTGGCACTGAAAGTGGGGAATCACTGTCACAACATAGGTAGACAGAGACAGACCTATCTGTCTTCAATCAATAATACTGTTGGCATATTCCCAAGCACATAATATACTCCTTACATCTCATTAAACATTGTACATTAAAACCATATAGGCCCTCTAAAATTGGATTGCATTGATAAAAAGATAGAGATTGATTACTCGTAAAATGAAACATTTGTTAGTTTTTTTTTTAACGAATGAATCCGTAGTCGCTATCCTTTAGATATGTACAGGGTAAACTTTCAGATTGACGCAATAACTTGCAAATTATGCCAACTGGGTACTCCGCACTAAGCAAGACTTATACGACAGGCTCAATCGAAAGAGTATAAGTACGGAGATTCGAACACATGACCTTTTGGCCTTATGCCCCTCCACTCCATCAACTCGACCATTCTTAGGAGGCAACATTTGTTAGTTGATTGGTTTTATTTTAATATTTATGCATTTTATTAACATTAAAACTATTTTCTTAGTTATATTGGAAAAAATTATACTTAATTCAAAATTTCTTATTATTGATTCATTTTTTTGAAAATTTTATTAAATTAAGAGGCAAATCTAGTGTCTAAAGTTTCTGGCTTTGTGAGAGTCATCAATTATATACAATCTTCTTTTTACATTTTTACAAAGAATTTATTTCTAAATTAAGAAGCAAATCTAGTCTACAAAGTTTCTCGTTTCGTGAGGGTCATCAATTATACACCATCTTCTTTTTACATTTTTACAAAGAGTTTATTTACGTAACTCGAATCCGTGACCTTCTAGTCACAAAGAAATAACTTTACTAACTGCTCCCAGGCTTTCTCTTTCATTTTCCAGATTATATTGAATTTTTAATTTTAAAATTAATTATTAAATTATCAAAATTATACTTTTCGAGGTTTGGAATTTTCTGCGCTCTTTTTTTAACAAAATTATTAGACAAATAAGTAAGTTCATAAAAAACCCGAACAAACGGTCCATTTTTTTTTCTTCACACTGTTTCTTTCAGAAAACCATCTCTCTATATATCTTCATCGTCACTCACTCGTAATCCCAATTTCATTTCTCTTCTTCCTTCGGTAAGAGTGTTGATAATGGCGGAGACTGGTATGATCCCATTTATCTCTTTTGTTTTTCTTTTCTATTTTTAGTACATTTCGGACGTTTCAGTTCTTTCTATTTCCATTATGGAGTCGGGGGTTTTGATTTTCTCTGTCAACTTGGCTCTTGATTTCCTTTGTTGGGTTCTCTTCAGATTCACTCTCAGAGTTCCTTGAAACTGCAATTGATGCAGCTAAGAGAGCCGGAGAGGTGAAAACGTTTTCTTGATTTTCTGTTTGTTTTGCGTTGAACTTGTGTTTATTTTTTGTTTCTTGTTCTTTTTCTTTTGAGTTGCAGATAATTCGTAAAGGGTTTTACGAGACTAAACATGTGGAGCATAAGGGACAGGTCTTCTTTTCATATTATTATTGATAGTTTCTTTTGCTTCCGTCTATGTGATATTCAGAACTTTCTCTGAGTAATGTCGGGGTTGGAGTAATTATATGTCTTGAGAAATTGACTTAACATGCCAAAAAGAATTTTAGAATTCATTGGAAATGTTAAGGAATTAAGGAGTAATCTCAATTAAGCATTCCCTTGGCCATGATCATTGTGGATTATAAATGTATTTGACAAACTTGCGTCAATGTCAAGGTAGTGAATCATTTATATTTCTCGTTGACATATGTGTAATGCTTCTACTGCTCGATTGCAGGTAGATTTAGTTACGGAAACCGATAAAGCTTGTGAAGATCTTGTTTTTAATCTTCTTAAAGAACGCCATCCAACACATAAGGTTGCGTCATTGTTACATTTTTCCTTTCTTATATATGTAGCTGAGAAACCCAATTGCTGCTCGGGGTTGAGTCTTTTGCTCCCTGAATGTTCATATGGTCTCTTGATTATATTGATTAACTTTTGTTTCAGTTCATCGGGGAAGAAACTACTGCTGCCAATGGTATTACTGAGCTGACTGATGAACCAACATGGATTGTTGATCCTCTTGATGGAACTGCCAACTTTGTGCATGGGTATATGGAATCTGTTGTTTGATGTTCTCTTATTGTTTACATCTGCATTTCCATAATCATAACTTAGCCAAGATATTTGCTTTTAGGTTCCCCTTTGTATGCATCTCTATTGGCCTTACAATTGGCAAAATTCCCAAAGTAGGTGTTGTTTACAACCCAATAATGGAGGAGGTGAGATTTTTATGCTTCAATGTGTAGAAGTAAATGATGAGATTTTTATGCTTCAATGTGTAGAAGTAAATGACTATGTTTTGTTCTTGAGAGTAGTAAAAATGATTCTCGACATTCCCTATCCAGTTTGTTATGCATCCCCTCTCCCCCCCCCAAAAAAAACCAAATGATCCCTTAAACCACTATAATCTCTACCTCGTTCCTATTTTTATGTTACAGTTTAGCACATGATCAGCACACTATGTCCTTTCAGTTTTTTGGTTGCGAGACATTATAGTCAGCTCAAGAAGTCAAATCAGACAACCTTGCTTATCTTTGTCATATATTTAAAGTTGCAATGTTTTTTTCCATGTAGCTTTTCACTGGTATTCATGGAAAAGGTGCTTTTTTGAATGGTAATCCCATAAAAGGTAAGCCATAAGTTAACTATTGTTGCCCCCTACTGTTGGCGCACTCTTGTTGTTAACTTAAACATCTTCATTTTCATCTTATGAAAATTGCAGTATCATCCCAAACTGAGCTTGTGAAGTCTCTTCTTGTAACTGAGGTACGCGTTTTATCCTTCATTTATATGTTGACGATTGCGCGGATGGATTTTTTATTAATCTATCTATATTAGAGTTCTATTAATAAGAACTCAATTGAGAGAAAATTTCTTTTGTTAGAAACTTATAACCTCTGATTAATAACCGTAGTTAAGAATTTTTGGTCTGACTGACCTTTAATTGGGATTGAAGTAGACCTACACAACTGCAGAGTTTAACAGTAACATAGGATGAATTAGTTCTTTTTTTTTCCCCTTAAGTCGGAACTTTGGCGTTTGGACTTGGTCTCCTCACCTTACTCCAAATTTACTTTATGCTGATAAAAGTGATGCTTTTACCTTGATATTTGTTTTTGTTAACAACTACTCTTCTCCCAATCAATTTAACTGCAATTGTAATATCTGCTTCTTTTAAGTGCACATTTGCTCTTTCTGTTAACGCATTGATTTTGAACTGTTGGCTACTAAATGTGCTTTGTAGGTTTTGCTATAAGTTCTTTTTTTCTTTTTCTTTGTCTTTTGTGCTGCTTCTCCTCATTTAAGATTCACTTTTACTCCTTCATCCTGCATGATGAATCTTATCACCCTCCTTTATCCTTCATAAGGAATCATAATGAGAACCTGTCTAATCAATATTTTACTAAGTGCAGGTCGGAATAAAACGTGATAAGTCAACTGTGCATGCTATTACAAATAGAATTAATTCTTTGCTTTTTAAGGTAAGACCATACATGAAGTTCTATGCTTGGTAAAATTGCATTAGAAATCTACTAATGGAATATAAAATTTTCTTGTTACCAGGTGAGATCACTCAGGATGAGTGGCTCTTGTGCGTTGAATCTTTGTGGAATTGCATCTGGCAGGCTTGATTTAGTTTATGAAACTGGATACGGGGGTCCATGGTATGTTTTAATAATTTATTTCAGAAACAATTGGTGTGGGAATTAATCAAGTGATTGATGTGGTAACATGATTAATGTGATCTATTCCTTTGCTCAGGGATGTAGCTGCTGGTGCTCTGATTGTAATAGAAGCTGGTGGACTTATTTTCGATCCGTAAGTGCCATCTTACCTTACAGCAAACTGTGATTTGAAGGAATTCTAGAACCAGTCCATATCATAACCTAGAATAACTTATGTCAATGAATATACAACTTCAATTGTCCATTTCCTTAATATTGAGATATCAATAATGTAGTCAATCATGCAAAAAAAGTCAATATTTTGGGTTGCAAGACTTCAAACTATTACCCTGACATTTACGTGCATAGATTTTCTTAGTTAGAAAAGCTTAAAGATTTGGTGTTGGTTGGTTTGCGTCAGATCTGGTAAAGATTTTGACATCACATCTCAAAGAGTTGCTGCTTCAAACCCACAGTTGAAGGATGCATTTGTTGAGGCTTTGGAGGAGGCAGAATGAAGAAGCAAATGAGATTCCATGAGATTACAAACAAATATGTTTTTGAAGATGATAGTTTTGCCTAGTCATTATGAACAACATCTGCCGCACTCATTGATTACTCGTAAATGTTAAAATGAAGACAGCTATATTTTTGTCCCTTCTTGCAATAATTTTCTAGAACTTCGCCACAACCAATTGTTTGATATAGTCCAATTTACTGAAAACTTCTGATTGTCACATCTGCTTGATCCACGGGCCGTCTTACCAACAGATGTAGCCAAATTCTCAATGGAATAGTTCACAGCACAATGATTGACAAATGAAGGCCAACAAGAAAATAGACGATTAAAAGAATCAGAGCCAATTGTCCAATTTACTGAAAACTCCTGATTGTCACATCTGCTTGATCCACGGGCCATCTTACCAACAGATGTAGCCGAATTCTCAGTGGAAAAGTTCACAGCACAGAGATTGACAAATGAAGGGCAACAAGAAAATAGAGAATTAAAAGATTCGTAAGGTGAAATTCGGTAGTAACACTTCCAATTCTTCTCAAAACATGTATAAAACTTGCTGATATGTACCCGGAATTAGATACAACTTTGAGAATTATAACATAGATGTCATGAAGAAAACAATGGAATAACATGGTATAGAATAAATGTCTGAACAAGAAACAGATACATGAAATCTCAAGGAGAGTTTCAGACTAAACTTCCTATGACTACCCTGAGAAAAAACTTCAAAATCCTGTACTCCCTCTAGCACTGGTGTAGTCAGATAGCAGCAACTCATAAATAGAAGACTAGGGAGCAACTGCTATGACTTACCTGTTAAACAAAGGTACATAGAAATAAACAAATAAACAACATAAAATGGAAAATACAGAGCCAAACACAAGCCACCTATGCCCCCTGATATTGCCTAGCATCATAACCATTTGTCTCATTCGATCCATTTATGCCGTGAGGCATCTTTGTTTCGGCCCCTGACCTTTTCCTCTTCATCACAACATACCAAGTATATCCTTCCAACGAAACGGCACTGACGGCCAAGGCAAGGACAATACCAATGTAGGCGTGCTTCCATTTCTTCTGAGGTTGTAAGATGTCGAAACCTTTGAATATGTTGATGACGCTGAGGATGATGACAGTGTATCCCACAGAATGGTGGTATAGGTTCCAGTAGAATCTGAACTTGTGATCAGGTTTTGGCCTTAAAAGCAAAGCAAACACCTGGATTGTACGCAAAGCAATTTCTCTTTAATACCCTGACCCTGATAATAATTAATAATGAGAAAGTACATCATGAATCATGATACCTGAAGTGTTCCAAGACAGAACAGGACTATCCCAATTGTTCTATGAGCATTATACACTATACCGACAGATTCACTTCCCAGTTTGAGACCTGTACCCCATCCAGCAACCCCGACGATGTAGGCTATGGATTGACAAGTAACGTGAAGGTAAAACCAAGCAGGACCTGCAGATTTGAACACCTTCAGGTATCTTGCTATCAGAGCACCAATTGGCATCATAATTCCCCAGCTGGCTACATTCAGAACTCCGTGAACCTGACATTTTTTTTCAAATAATCATTAACAACTTGGATTATTTATTGGTTGTGCCAATATGAAATATTGATCTGAAAGCAAGTAGCCGGAGATTTGATCATCCAAATCCAAAAATCCTTCAAGAACAGAGCATATACTTCGGATAGAATCAAATTGTTGTTGCAGTAACACCTCAAAAAACTCAAAAACATTAAACAGAAACTATGTCATGTTTGAAGCCTGATCGAAGCATTATGCTGTCATATGATCGAGACATAATTAGCCATGATCTAACCAAAATCACTGGTTCAAGTCAGACATAGGAACCGAAAAACAAGGAAGAACAGATCGTCCTTAAACACATATAGACATAGAAGACGGTGTTTGATTTGAAGTACTTACATTTCTCCTCCTAAGCTTGTCGTTGCCTCCTGTAGTCCCAACCTGGCCGGAGAGAAGGTTAACAGTCCCCATAGATTGCACGTTAGCTCCAGTAGTAGCATGCACCTGAGGATTACCACTGGAAACCAAACCATCCTGCCAAACCTGGTTCACAGTACCAGCACCACTGATTGGAAGTCCTAGAGTAGCAAAGATTGTGATCTCGTTGTTTGCATAAGTCGCCGATAAACCTGAAACGTCAAAACTAAGTTTCCCTTCCGTCAACTGAGTCTGATAGCTGCCGACAGGCGACGTATAAGCCCTCATGGCCCCACCAGATTGCTGGTATGCAACCAGAGCTTGTGATCCGACCATGCCGGTTCCAGTAGGGTTTATAGCCCATGCAACCCAGTTAGAGGAAGAGACTCTTGTGTGCCTGTAGGCTATCTGTAGAGTGCTTGATGAAGAGTTGTAATTCCAATGAAGAAATGAGTTCAGATAAGGAAGATCGTTACATGCACTAAACACCTGGTTGCTGGAGAAGGTATAGCTAGAACAAGTCTGAGCATATGATGAGAGTGTCACAGAGAAGAGAACTGTGAGAGCTAACACAAATTCTAGTGTTGTGTCCATGGATGGAGATGACCCAAGATCAGAGAATAAGGATTTTATATATGCATATATATATGAAGTTGGTGAGTTTATTTTGGCTTCGTGGAGTTGATATATATAAGGTAGAAGGTGGGTTTGGTTGTTGGACTTTTGTTGGGAAGCCATTATACATTAGATAGATACTAGAAGGTGAGTTCATATTTTCACCTCATGAACATGAAAAGAAGAAGAATTTGAGAAGTAACTCTTGGAAGTTGAAGAAAAGAACCATTATAATTATTTTTCTAATTAGTCTTTCAAGAAATGACATTATTAGGTATCACTATTTTCATTTCTATCATTTTAGAAAATTCATTAATTATTAATTTTACTTCAATATTAAGATTGTATTTTAAGTTAGGTAAAAAAAAAAATTCTTATAATTTTTATTTTTTGGAAAAACTTCTTTATGCAAATGCTAAATATGAAATGCATGCGACATCAACATCACACAATGATAAATTAAATGTTGCTTATATAACGACTCTACTCAACTCTTAAACTATAATAAAACTAATAAATTTGATTAAAATTAAAATTTTTAATATGATTACCTTAGATTATTAATTTAAATCGAGTTTAATTGGTTTAATTCATATATAATATTTATACCACGTATATTTAATCAATATTTTTTAAGCAAAAATCTTTAAAAAGTGATTTTTAAAAAATTGAAAAATTAAATTTTTCTAAAGTTTTTCAAACTTAAAAAAGAATTCTTTAGCTTAAGACAATATTAATTTTTATTTGAACAATCTAAGTCTATTATTAATGATTAACAAACTTGCTTCTATACTAACCTACCTTTTCTTTTTCAACTTCAACCATACATGTTCAACCATCCATGTGTTTCGGAGCTTTAGGGTAATTCCACCACCATCGATGACTCATGGCTTGGTTGGTGAGCTATGATCCAATCTATCTCCCACTTAAAAGGAAGCTCTAATATATTATGAACATATGTGACTATATCATAACCTCAATGACTTAAAGAACCCTTTCCTTTGACACTTAAACTCCAACTAGTTGAAGTCAATATACTTTATTTCATTCAAGTGGTATAGGAATGACTCAACTAGTAATACGCAGTCTTATCCTTATATAATAAAAAATTATTTTTGACAAATTAATAAAAATACGAAGTATAGTATCAATAAATACGTATAAAACATGGTAAAGATTATAGGGGATTCTAAAATTCTAATGAATACAAATGAACACTAATTAGAAGTGAAAAAAAGTGAACTTAGTCAACATAACAGAACCACTCTTAATAAGTTTGTGTCAACGAATTTGGACAACCAGAACTGGACCTAACGTGAAATATCGATCAAAACGTCACCGTTTAACCCAATAAACTAATGATTAGGTTGGGATTAGGTAAATGCGATCAAATACAAAAAGCCAAATGATGTGGAGACTTTTTTTGCTTGGTCAAACCAAATCCTTACCGGCCTCGTGTCTATAAACTTCAACCGGAACCACCTGCCACGTGGAAGTCCATCAAGTCATACGGCTGGCAGGACCCACACAATTCGATATCCTCAAGGTCCAGGCAAGGTACAACCCTTTTATTTCATCAAGACGTTGTCGTTTCTTCGGCGTCTTAAACTCCACTTACAGAATCATTCAATATTTTAAAAACTAAATTGGAAGAATTAATAAAATAAAAAGTTTAAAAATTAAAAAGTTCAATTAACATTAAATTATTTTAAAATAAAATAAATTTTAAATAAATTTTAAAATTTAAAATATAATTAAAAGAGACTATTTTTATTTATTATTAAAAATTTTGAAATTTAGTTAAAAAATTATTAAATAAAATTAACTGATTTATTTTAATTTATAAGAACTTATTAATTTACAAAAATTAACTGATTAATTAATAAATTGATCAGGTTTTAACAACAAAAATTAGTACAATAAATCAAACCAAAAAAATTAAAAATTGAATCAAAAAATTATAAAATTTAAGAATTTTACAGATGAATCGATCAAATCAGTACCGTTTTTTAATTATTAGTATTAACAATTTTAAGTTGGGGCCTCCTAGGGGATCATTGAGTTGGTAAAGAGGGAGAGACATAGGGGTCAAAAGGTCCTTTGTTCGAATCCTCCTGTTTATACTCTCTCGATTAAGTTTGTCGTACAGGACTTGTCTAGTGCGAAGTATCTAATTAATGTGATTTACATACTATTGCGTCAATCTAAAAGTTTACTTAATGTATATCTAAAGATCGTAATTACGGATTCTTTCAATTAAAAAAAGAAAAAGTTAAGTTAGCGTATTTTATAACTAAATTATAAGTTCATAACATGATTTCTCCGCAACGCCACACTCCACTTCAGAGGAGTCTGTCTACTAATATAATATCGGTTATGACACAATCATTGACATGGTAATAATATAAACATATTGGTATAATATATATATATATAACAAGGAAACATGATCCTCTGACGTAGGAACAGGAATGGTCTTTACAGATTGCACAACAAATTTAGAACAGGATTGGTCCGTGACAGGACCGAATCCACGATTTTCAGGAGCTCCACTGGGTTTGGTTGTCGATTCTATGGTGTCCGAATCTGTGACTTGGAAAGCTTCCATACAGGTAACTTAAAATAATGGCAACAGTGATAGGGAGATCGTGTCTGGTACGGCAAAAGTAACATTTTCCATAAATTCCTATATATATATATATATATAAGAATTGCCTTAAATAATATATTTTAAATGAATTAGTTGATTTATTAAATATAAATTTCATTTAATCTCTTGCGTTGATCAAAGGAATTTGTTTTACCAATTAAATCACTGCTTAATTGCAAATCCGCGACTGTTATTAATGACAAATATAAAACTAATATTTTAAAAATCAGACTAAAAATTAAATTAATAAGACAAAAAGCCTAAAGTTTAAAAATTTTAATTAATATTAGATCATCACAAAACTGAATAAATAATAAATATAAATAAAAACTTGAAATATGATTAGAAAAAATTATCTTTACTTATTAAAGGATTTAAAATTTAATTAAAAAAGATATTGTTAAATGAAAAGTAATTGATTTTTTTTATTTTATGAAAACTTATTAATTAATAAAAATTGATCAATTAATTAATAAATTAATCGACTTTTAACAATAAACGTTAATGAAGTAAATTAAACAAGAAAGTTGAAAAAGATACATTGTAACAAGAAAATCACAGTTTTGAGTCATAAAAACATCTTTTTTTAATGTGAAATGAAATCCCAATTTCCCAATCAGGGGAGTGGGAGTGGGTGCATGATAGTTAATGTAGAGTTCACCCTAATAATTCTATATTCAGTTTAACTCAAGCACCTAGGTATATCATATGTAAGGCTGATGAATCATTGACGTCAGGTATTATTATAATTGGTGATTGACTAAATTTAAAATTAAAATATTTTCTCCTACGATAATAAATATTAAAAGTTGTAATGTCAATCTCTTGAATGTCTCAATTTGGAGCTCAGTATACCTAAATCTTCTACTTCTGTTTCTGTTCAATGACTCAGATCGAACTGGTAGAAGTAGAACTCCTCTCATTTTTCTGGGAACTGTTTCAATCAATACAAAAGAAAGGAACAAAATTTTTAATTCCTGGTATAGTTCTCAGTTTAGGGTTAATCTGCAATTTTCCAGCCAACTCAATGGAAATGTAACAACAAACCAAGTTGTAGAATACAAATAAGGGCAATTAGAAATGAAAAAGGATAGAGTATTAAGTAGTTCTTCAAGAGTTAAATAACCATTACACCAAAGAAAATGGAATTTGATTAAGAAAGTCAAACTATCAGAATATGGAAAAAAAAAAAAGCGGGACCTGTTTTATATAACACATAAATGAATCTGATTTGTTGCAAAACCACTGGTATTAAAGGCTTGGCACCAGCAGCATAAACTGCAAATGCCAATCTGAAATCACCATCTGCAAATTATGGAAAGAAAAGCAAGAGAACAACATCTGATGTGGTTGAAATCTCCAGCTCTTTAGTAGGTGATCATGAGCGTTTTGATTTCTTTCTGAGAATTATAATGGTTCTGAGGACAAATAAACCTGTTGTTTAATCAAAGAACATTTGAGATTCATAATTAGTACATAAAGATATGAGCCATTACAATTAAGTAAATTCAGGATTTTGAGATACCTGATCTCCACTACTAATATTTTGCTTTGATCATTTCAAGCTATCTTATGGCAGCTGCTGGCAAATAAGATGCTGAGAGATTGTGATGGTCAAGCTAGACAACTGCAAATTGAGGCAGTCAATTGCAGGTTGATCAACACACAACCAAGCTAAATAAACTTTATGAAGGAAAGGGATCCCAATAGAAGCTGATGCAAATACCTGATCAGTGTATGACAAACGCAAGAACTTAAGACACTTCCTGTAGTATCAGATATTATAGCCATTAACCTCAACTGCAGGAATATGAGAAATCTTTGGCCAATCTTCTCCGCTGTCCCGTTGAATTCTTTTTTTCAGCAAAGGGCAGTCCCAAATAGATAGATAAAGGAGGGAGGATGGCAAGCTTTCTGGCAAGAGCTGCAAATTTCGGCAACCAAAAATCTCTAGTATTTTCAAGTCAATGAGGTGCGCAAGTCCTTCCACAGATTTCAGATTTCGAAGTTTATAGATTTTTAGAGATGTAAGTGAGGAGGGCAGTCCCTCCGTAGGCAGGGACAGCAACTCAGGACACAGCCTAATCTCCAATTTTTCAAGCAAGTTGAGATATCGAGCTCCCTTGTCGAATAGGGACTCAAAAATCTGAAGATCGGAAATGGATAGAGAGGTAATTTGCAGGAACTTAGTGTACTGCAGATTTTTGACATTTGGTAGAAATAAAATTCGAAGAGAGGTAAGAGAAGAGGGGAACAATATCTGTTCGGGGAAGACTTCCATGCCGCCGTACTTACTAATCTCCAAATCAGAAAGAGATGAGAGATTCTGCAAATTCCAATGCTTAAACCCAGAAACCAGTTTGTTGCAATTGGAGATCAAAAGTGATCGTAATTTGGATGGCAAACCTCCTTCCTGAAATCCAGCAATTTCACTGGATCCATCTATATTCAATTCCACAATGGAAGAGAGCACAGAGTGCATACATTCTGGCAGTGACTCCGATATCTCCATAGAAGCAGACAATCCTCCTCCAAAGGATTTGAAATTCGGACAAGGAATTTGAAGATTTGGACAACCTTCAACCTCAAGAATCCTCAACCTGGGGAACAATTCCAAGGGGAAGCACCTGAGAGACTCACAACGCCTTATTACTACTTTCTCTGAAGCAAATATATGAGCAGTACCAAGTTTCTCCATCATCTCTACCATGGATCGTTGGGAGTTGAATTGGACAAATTTGAGGGAACGGGAATGACTAAACTCAACGGAACAAGAACCATTCTCCAAAATCATTGATGTGAGTTTTGGAGCCTTTAGAAATGAAAATTCAAGCTTCAAGCATCTTATAACATGCAGTTTTTTTAAAGAAGGAAGGCAAACAGGCAGAACACCTTTTAGATTGGGGCAATCTACAATTGAGAGCTTTCGAAGAAGAGGGAAAGCTCCACCGTCATCTCCCTTTCCATAGGGAATCCATTCCTGCAATTGTGGCATTTTTTCAAACCTCAAAATCTCGAGGGATTGAAATGGCTTGATAGATGAAGAGTCAAATTTTCCATAGAATGCATCATCAACAACCTCAACACTGTCAAAACCTCTAAGCTGGAGATTCTTCAGAGACGACATATGCCCAAGTTGTGGAAGCGAGGAGCAATACTTACAGCCCACAAGCTTCAAAGTTACCAATTGCATAAAAGAAGAGTCTCCTACCCAATTTGGAAAACTCAAACCTCCATAACCAATAACTGAAACCTTCTCCACATCTATGTGAGGCTGCAATCCATCAAGTACACCCTTGTCACATACTGGGTCATCCGTATCGCAGCTCCATTCTAGTATCAACTCCTGAAGATGCTTCCTTTCCTTCAAATTAGCTTCCAGTGCTTCTCCAGCATTCACAACATTTTCAAGGTTCCGAATTGCAAGTGATCCTCGGAGATGTTTCAGCTGTCCCAATTCCTTGATGCTGCAGTCACTAAGTTCTCCCACCAAAAAGTTACTTAAGTTCTGTAGCTTTGTTAGTCTACCCATATTTGGTGGCATCTCCTGCAAGCTTGTACCCTCAATATCAAGATGCAGCATATTTGTCAACTTTTCTACATTAGCCGGCAACTCAATCAACTGTCTGCATTGGTTTAACTTCAACGTTTGCAAGTAATACAAGTGACAGAAATTTTCAGGCAGCCTTTTAATGGGTGTTTTAGAAAAGTCTAAGTAATGCAAATGCTTCAACCTGGAGATTGAATCAAGCAACTCACTCACATCTTGGCATTGAGACAGAGAAAGAACTCTTAGGCATCGGAGCTTTGGCAATAAATTAAGAAGCATATCCATATGATCTACAGTAAGCTTCAGCCATGGCTGGGACAACACCAGTAATGTATGCAAGTACTGGTTGTTTCGGGTGAGTAGAAATCCCTCTTGCAAAAATGTATATGTACTCCTCACCCATGATAAATGGCGAACTGGTGAGGTAAGTTCACATAATCTGTTACCTTCCAAAAAGATGCAATCCTCTTTCACGATATGTTTGGTAATGTCTCTAACTAGGTCATGCAAAACGAAGCAAGATTTATAAGAGTTAATCCGCAGTTCAAAGATTGATCTTGACACAAGTTCATCAAAGTACGCTTCAGCAACTTCACGGATCTCCTTATTCTGAACTGCTGGAACAAAACCTTCAGCCATCCAAAGAAGGACTAACTCTTCCTTTTGAAATTCATAACCGTACGGGAATAATGTGCAGTAGGCAAAACATGGCTTGAGATATGATGGAAGGAAATGATAACACAATTGTATAGGATGATAAACACTGCCAAATCGAATATGCCTTAAGTCACTCAATACTTTTTCCCAAGTCACTACATTTCTCATAGAATGTAGGACACCTCCTAGTACCTTTAGAGCTAAAGGATGACCACGACAGGTCTGAACAATCTCTCTACCAATTTTTTCCAAGCTTCGGTACCAATTATAACTTTCTCCTGCAAATGCGTGATTGCAAAATAATTGCCAACTATCATCAGAAGATAAAGGATTGAGCTCAGAAATTGAGTATAGTGACTTGTTATAAAGTAGTCCTACATTATAGTCCCGTGTTGTCACGATGAGCCAACTTCCTAGAGCCCCAGACCTCAAAGGTGTGAGCAAACGCTCCCATTCATCTGAACTTTGACGCCGAACATTGTCCAGTACAAGTAAAAACTTTTTGCCCGTCATTTGCCTCTCTAATTTAACTATCAGTTGCTCCAATGTCATGTTGTGATAACACATCGATGAGAATTCCTTAAGAATTTGTTTAATTATATTAAATACATCAAAATCTCTTGGAACAGATATCCAAGCCATGAGATCGAATGAATCTTGAACTTTTTCTTCTCTGTAAACAAGTTGTGCAAGTGTTGTCTTCCCAATACCACCCACACCCACTATGGAAACTACACAAACGTTATTGTCGTTCATATCATCAGATAGTATCAATTCTATCAAAGACTCCTTTTTAGCTTTCCTACCGAAGATGGTAGATTCATCAAATAGAGAATTTGTGGGAACTTTCCGAGTTACTTGTGTCCCTCCTGTACACTCTCTGGCCATCGACCGAGCAAGGTCAAGCATAAGCTCATGCATAACAAAACATGTTTCATAACCATAATTTCGTGGTTCAAAAAAAGACCTTGACAAAAGCTCATCAAAATACTCTGCACCAACTTCTTTTGCGTCCGTATCTTCATATTGATGGACGAGCCCTTCTGCAATCCAACTACGGACCAACTCTTCCTTTTGAATTTGATGATCCTTGGGGAGTATTGCACAGTAGGAAAAACATCGTTGTAGATATGGTGGAAGGTATTCATAGCTCAATCGTAGAATTGGAGGAACCCCAGTTCCTGCATAGTCCCACAAACTACTTCCTAATATATTTTCCCATTCCTCGACATTTCTCACAGAACGTAGGAGACATCCTAATGC
Source organism: Erythroxylum longipes (assembly GCA_027563885.1). Classification (NCBI taxonomy): domain Eukaryota; kingdom Viridiplantae; phylum Streptophyta; class Magnoliopsida; order Malpighiales; family Erythroxylaceae; genus Erythroxylum; species Erythroxylum longipes. The sequence goes on from JAOQMS010000178.1 coordinate 3,446,888, forward strand.
TTTCACACACAAAGGAAGGCCTCCACACTTCTTCACAAGTTCCTGACCCAATTCTACTAATCGTGGATTCCGATTAAGATTTTCATCGGAAAATACAAGATGACAAAACAATTTCCAGCAATAGTCATCAGATAATTCCTCGAGCTGAACTAACAATGATGAGTGACCCACAAGTGATCCTGCCCTACTGCATTGTGCTGTAACGATGAAGCAACTCCCTGGAGCCCCAGTCTCCAAAAGCTTGACGAAGTTGTACCAAGTGCTGTCATTTTGATACCAGAAATCGTCTAGCACAATCAAGAACTTTTGATCCGCCAGCTTTTTCTGTAGTTCAGCTTGAAGCTGCTCCATTCCCATGCTAGTAGCAGAAGCCATTGAAGAGACATCGACACCCTGAAGAATATCTTTTCCCATCTTGTAAAGGTCAAAATCATCAGGAACACATACCCAATCTTTGACATGAAAATATGCTTGGACTCTTGCATCATTGTAAATGCGTTGCGCAAGGGTGGTCTTACCTATACCACTCTCACCCACTATAGAAACGACTCTTATCTTGCTGTCCTCGCCACTCGCTTCTAGTTCATGCGACAATAGCACTTTCAAAATGGATTCTTTCTCTTTATCCCTACCAAAGATGACTGATTCAGCAACCAGCGAACAAGACATAGTTGCGGGTACTTCCAGGGATGCTCCAATGGGCTCTCTCATGCCCATAATACGAAAACGTTCCAGTGTTTTTTCAAGATCAAAATCTAAAATCACTAGAAGTTGCTCCAAATCTTTCCTATTGTCATGTGACTTTCCAGACCACATAAAGTTGCTAACCTTATTCATTGTGGATCGACGAGCAGAAGATTCAATTTTCGTGCTGTACTCAATCTCATCCAACCTGTGCTCGGCGTAATATAGAGAATTTTGAAGGCTGAGCCAAGTTTCCTTGTCATTAATAGCAATCTCGACATTCCTTGCATCATCAAGCATTCCTTGAAGTTTTGTCAGAGAAATCTTAGCCTGCTCCAGAAGTTGACGATTAAACTTGATGGTTTTGAGTGACTCAAAAGCCAATAGTTCGAGCAATCTAGCAATGACAGCAGAGATAAAAACACATGAAATCATGGCGCTGACCAATCCCTCTTCTGGAAGAGTCAACAGATCCAATCCCTAATTTGGGAGGTTCTGATAATTGATAAACTATCTAAGTAGCAAGGGGGTTATTGTATCCCTTTATGCACCGTCTGCTTGTGGGTCTTCAGTTTCTTTAACATCTTTTACTGATGCGTCGCCGTTTCTTGGTTGTAATTGTA
>JAOQMS010000178.1:3455410-3485227 GCA_027563885.1 Erythroxylum longipes
GTGTTGTTTCAAATAATTATAAAACAAAAGGGGAACATGTTGGTTATTGATTTTCTGTACTTTATATTTGTGGTACAAAAAAAATTATACCGACTGTTTGGATGTTTAGTGATGTGGCACACCGCCCTCGCAGGGCACGGACTCGGATATCAATATCGATATCGGGTTCGGGTCCAGCGGGAGTGGGGTGTTACATATTCTCACCCAAAGAACACTTAAAACACAAATGTATATGAACTAACACAAATCTTAAGCTAAACACACACTAAGAAATCAACTTGACCACTAAACACATATCAAATTACCTATAAAAATACAATGCAATCTATCAGTATTCATCCAAATGTCTACACCTTTTGGATCATTTTACGTGAATTTAATATCACCTTATATATACATAAAGTAAAAGGGTACAACTTGATTCTGAATCATCAAAAGGATAGATTTTGGGATTGTATAAGATGAATTGGAGGTATTGATTTACAATATGATGGTAATCAATTCACTTAGCATAACAAATAACAAAGGAACTAGTGAATAAGGAAGAAACTTAATCATGCTCTGGTTAATGCTGAATGATTAAGTTAAATGCCTTAGAGCAAAGATCACTTTAGCCAATAACTTATTCACTTATAAAAGGTCTGATAGAGATAACCTTGCATTAAAGGAAATTTCATTTTTGATTTAATAACTATTTATTAAATATAGAGGGATTTGAGGATGGTTTTAAAGGATTACATGCTACCATTGAGGGATTTGAGGCTTTTATATGCTAAAGGAAACTTTAAGCAATCAAATAAGAACTCAAGGAATTGAATAAATAGAGAGTTGAGAAAATTTATTTATACATTTAGAACAATAGAGCAATTCTCACTTAAGCTCAAGATGAACTCTATACAAACCCTAATAATGACAAACTAAGGCTAATAGAAAATTAGGCTATACAATCATATATTCTGGTTGTTGATTGCAAAACAAATTCACTAGTTTTACACTCAAAACTGTAAGTATACGGGATGTAACTTGTAGTAAAGAACAGATATCGATCCCTCAAAGATTGTGTTTACATGCTACTTAATTTAGGCTGCTTCATTTGATAACCAATTTTAATGAATATAAACTGAAAAATTAAACTAAATCAAACAACTAACAATAAACAAATGATAAAGAAAAAGTGCAGAAACTTGGAATTCAAGATTTAACAATTAAAGATCACTTTTTCCCTATCTTATCTCCCTCCTACCTTGTTAATTGAATTGTGCCTCACCTAAGATGTCCTAATGTGTTAACTAACCTCTCTGAAGGTGTAGTTAATTGTCCCTAGACAAATTAAATGTAAATGATTAAGAAATCTCTCAATCTATAGAATCAATCCACTAATTCAACTAGTTATGAAGTAATCCTATAGGTAATCAACTAATTAGCCAAGATCCCTCTCTAACTAATCAATTAACTTGATGAATATAGGTCTATAAAGTGCCAATTCTCATTGTACAGCCTTACCTAACTCAATTTCTCAATATATTGCAAGGTATAAGCTCAACATTCATTAAAAGCATCATTCATTCAAATCAACGAAGTAGGAGTTCAATAAGTAGTTCAAAAGTAATCTCTACAAATAACTCAGCCAATCATAATGTCATTAACATCCCTAATAACAAAAAAATCCATAATAAAGATGCTAGAAGAGAAAAAATGAAATAAAAACTAAATGAAGCAAGCTCCTCCTCTTCTTTGCCCAAATCTGGAAAATCTGGAGTTGGTGTGCTCTTTGCCCAATTTGGAATGGAAATCTTGAATCTCTACCTCTGTAGGCTTTAAATATATTTTTTAGCTCAAGGAGGCAAGTTCTCATGACACCCTTCAGCGCTAGGGACTTTTTCCCTTATATAGTCACAAGAACCTAAGAATAAGTGAAACTCGCGTGTCTCTTCAAGTTAGGGATCCCACAATCATGGGAATTAGCATTAATCCCACGATTGAAACCTTTCAAGTGATTAGGTCTTATATTCCTTTCCTCATTAATGATGACTAAGAAACCTTGCTTATGGAACCATTCATTAGATTAGACATCAAAGTTTTTATCTCTAGCTTGAAACCTAATAAGACATCTAGACTTAATGAAAAAAAAACTTGACATTTAATAGGAGATCTTGTCCCAAAAGCTATCATGGAGCTTTTTTTTTCTAAAGGAAAGATAATTAAAAAATTCAACAAAACCTTTATGAGCCTTATCCCTAAATTACTATATCCTTGTTCATCAAAAGACTACAATTCAATTTCTTATTATTATATGTTCTACAAGATTATATCTAAAATGATGGCAGGCAGACTGAAAGCATCCTTTTACTTAATACTAAATTCATGTAAAGTGGCTTTCATCCAAAAGAAGAGTATAGGAGAAAATATTCTCCTAGTTCAATAGTTGTTAAAGTAATACCAAAGCAATAAAACCATAAGAAGTTAAGTAGTGGAGATATAGATATACGGAAGACCTTTGATAAAGTCAGATAAAACTTTATAATTAATTCTATAGAAGCTATAGGTTATCTAAGGAACCTCATCCAATGGATAAAGATGTGTATATAAAAGACCTCTTTTAGTATACTTTTCAATAGAGACCCGACTAAAGTGTTTAATAGAGGAAAAGGATTAAGGTTCCCCTTACATATTCACCATTTGTATTAAAGTCTTATCTAGGATTATTAACAAGGAAATTTGTAATGAGGAGTATTTTAAATTTCCTTTAAAATGTAGTAAGTTAATAGATCAGTCACTTGTCATTTTTTGATGACTTGATCCTACTAAATGGAGCTAAAGAGAACCCTTATCTTAACAGTGCATAGGTTAAGTGAGCTTTATGGATTAAATATCAATATTAATAAGAGCTCCATTCATGTCTCTCAATGTAACACTCAGGTAGCAGATCATCTATTAAGCATATCAGACTTAAATCTAGACAATCCTCCTTTTAAGTACCTTGGAGTTCTAATTACCATAAAGAAAATTAGTTATAGGGACTGCAAACCTCTTTAGATTTAATATTAAAAAGAAATGCCTACTAAAATAACCATAATCTATATTATATAAGTAGGTTATAACTCACCATTTTAGTTCTTAGTAATTTGCATATCTATTAGAGCTCTCATCTATATCTTCACAAAAGCATAACCAAAGTCATTGAAATGTTGCTGAAGAACTTCCTTTAGACTAGTGAAGGAAACAACATCAATGGGGATAAAGTTAAATGGGCTAATGTTTGTTCTCATAAAGAAGACAATGGCTTAAGGATTAACTATATTAATAAAAAGAATAGCCTGCTACTAATTAAATGGATATGGGAGCTTTTGAGTGATAAAGAATCATTATAAGTTAAATGGATATACACACACTTTTTTTAAGGTAAAAATTTTTATGGCTTTAATCTTAGGCTAACACATCCTCAACTCTACTATAAATTCTAAGATTAAGGGATTCTAAAACACCTTTGATAAAATGCACTATCAAGAATCAAAGCAATACATCTTTCTTATTTAATAGATGTCATAACCACATACCTCTCTTTAAAACAAATGCTTTTAATAAACTCAAACATATTCTTCCTTAGCATATATTAGTTAAGGAAATGATTCAAACAGATAGATGGAGATAGAACCACGTAGAATCTCCAACTTAATTATGAACACCCTAAGTTATAATCCTAATCCAAGTAAAGGGGATGATATAGTTTGGTCTACTTATTATTTAAGTAATTGGCTAATAAGTCATGCTTGAGAATTTTTAGAATTATTAGGCCTAATTTTTTATTGAGAAGCTTGATGTGATAGAAAAGTTGTAACCCAAAATCATCATTTATCACAAGTTAATGACTATGGATATAATCAAAGTTATATTAGTTAATGGGCTATGCTGTTTATGCAATAATGAACTTGAAATTATAAACCATTTGTTCTTTAATTAGAACTATTACAATAACTTATGGAAACAAGCTTAGGTTTTATATGATAGTCTTTATGTTAAGGTTAAGTGGAGAAAAACTTTGGATTCCCTAAGCAAGGTCAAATTCAGATCTAAAGGAGATTGAATGATATTTAAGATCAAATTAAATTATTTTTATATACTCTTTGTTAGGAAAGGAACTGTAAGATCTTTAAGTTGATCCAACAAGACGTTTCCAGTCTTATGCATAACACTTGGTTCTAGACAAAATCATTATTTTGTCTAATGGAGTTTGTAACTTTCTTAGTGCTAAAATGGCTTTAAAAGGGATTTTTTTTTACTTATCAGTTTGCTTTTGATTTTAACTTGCTTCACCCATTTTATTAAAGGTTGTAACACTTAGATGATTAATCGATTCTTAATGTCTGTGTTCTTTGATATTTGTAGTTTATGTTATGTTTTGGTAGGTGTTTTAATGTGTTATAGGTGTTGATTAGATGATTTTTGCATGTTTAGGCATAGAATTATGTTAATGTTAATGTGATTAGATGTTTATGTTTTTTAGTGTTTTATGGTTTAGAGCATGATTTTGGACTTTAATTTTGTGTGCTTAAGGTGTTTTGATATATTTGTTAGTCTATAAACTTAGATGAAGAAGATTGAAGCAAGTTGGAGAAAGCTTGGATAAAAGGTCAGGGTCACGATCGTGACACCTTTATCGCGATCATAACAGAAGATCTCTCTGCTAGGTCACGATTATGACAGAAGAGCTTCACACTAGGTCATGATTATGACACCAATGTCACGATCATAATAGAAGGTAAATTTCACTAGGTTACAATCGTGACACTACTGTCACGATCGTGATAGGTGTTCACCAAACACAGGGATCTCCTTTTGTTTTGATATTTAGAGGGTCTTTTTGAACAAATTGATAAGGGTTAAACCTAGTTTTTTACCCTCAATGACCCATGAAATATACAAGAACATAACAAGACCTAGCCTTTATTTTCCAAATTGAGAAAGAACCTAAGGGAAGATCAAAAAAGAAAGAAAAGAAGAGGAGCATTTGCAGCAGCAATCCAGACACTCCAACCCAATCCATTGAAGTTCTTTTCTTCTTTCTCTTGTTTATTTACTTCCATTATGATGTATGAATTGCGATTGAGGGTGTTGAACATGCTGATGATGTTCTAATTTCATTTTAGGATTTATTCTTGAATTATTTTGTGACTTGATTTCTTTTTATGTCAATGAAATGTTTAGATATCTTGATATTTGTGGTTGTGCGACTTCGATAATAAATTGATAGATTAAATCGATCGCAATATGATTAGATTGGGTAATGAGAGTTAACAACCTAATAAGTCATATAAATATCAAATCGATAATTATACGAAAAAAGATCTTGTGTGAGGACCTGATTATCCCATAGATTGCTTAAGAACTAGTTGAAGACTTAGGCTATTTTTGTTAATCGAGGGATTGCCGAATCGAAATTTCAGAATAAATTAGGGATTATTAATTAGGGTTAAATGATTAGATCTTAAGAGAGAGTAATCAACCTTTCGAAAATCTAGGATTGATACCAATGGAATCAAAAGTTTTAAGGTAGCAAAATGATGATATAATCAATCCTATACTCTCATAATTGATCTATATTTTTTTTATTACGACATCTCATTTGTTAAGTGGTTTAGTTCTCTATTTGATTTAATTGTGCTAATTTCGAAAATTTAATTTCATTCAACTCATACTCAATTGCTTAATTTTCTGGATATTTTTATTTTCATTCAAATCATGTTTTTACAACCTTAGACAAAGTTAGGGTTCAATTACTATAAGTTATGATCCATATACTTGTGGAATATTGAGAGTTTTACATTAGATAAAACTTGCTCAACATTCTTTTTATTAAATCAACGTTCTTTTTATTAAGATAGTTTACCTAAAGCTTTTAATGCTTGTCCTAAAATAGGTTTCTCTTAAGCCCTTCTAAATTAACGAAATCTTTAACTTCTAAAAAAAAGTGTTGAATATTATTCTTTTCTTAAATCATTTTTAGGCAAATGATTGTAACGAGTACCCTAATTGCAAGTTGAACAAAAACAAAAGTATGAATTTTAGGAAGGCATAATCATATTAGTATCAAATGGTGATTAGGACAAACTTGATGTTGAATGTTATTTGGTGAATAATATAATTCAAAGTATTATTTTAATTGGTTATTATGGTTTCACTAGTCTTATAAGCCAAAGTTAAGCACTTTCAAAATGTTTATGCCCCTATATAGAGATTTATTGATCAAAGTGTGGAATACTCCATTTTATTGTATCCACACATATAGTTGGGTGGTTCTAAACTTCTTGAAAAAGCTTATGAAAAGAGAAGTATTTAGAGGTATTAGTTTAACCGACTATTAAGGATCCTATGAAGCTAATAGCTTATGTGAACTTTAATGATTTGTCTAAAGCATTAATAGAATAAATTCTCATCAAGTTTTGTCGAATTTCATGAATTTAGTTAAAGAGTTTTTAAAAAACGTTTCAATTATTAATTTACAGATGGTTTTGGTTTAATATAATACACTGCTATTTTATTTTTTTATTGATGTGTGTGTGTGTGTATCCTATATATAATATTTGTGATATTCTTAAACAAATACATCTAAATAAAACTTATTATGTGGATAATGATTGAACATTTAGTGACCTTTGCTTCAATATATAATTAAAAATAATTAAATTTTATATTTATAAAATTGTTTCTTATTAATTAGATATGACAACAATCAGATAATAGATGTGTTATTATAAAAACTATGTGTTTAAAGAAAATGACTACTGTATCCATAAATATTGTCATAAAATTTATCTATATTGAAGTTTGGTATTTTTATACTCAATCATGGTATTCTGATATTAAATTTTAGGTTTTACTTATTTTAATGAGTGATGATATTTTTGAACATAGAAATGGTAATTAAATGTATATAATCATAGTATACTTTATATAGAGGTATATTATTTCTAATAAAAGCATAGCTGACCATATAAGTGTATAGTTCATTATGTCAAAAAGTGCCTAGAATAGATACAGTTTTGTACAAGGACATTTGTTAATCTATGTCTTTCACATTATTCTTTCATAAATTCTAGTATAAACACAAGTAATTATACGAGTGTGTATTTAATCATATCCAAAAAAAAATTCTATAGACATAGTTTAGTACATAGTTGTATAACAAGCAATATCCTTTACACTTTTTCCTTTAGATAAGTGAATATGTTACTTATCTATAATGAATGATGGTGTTTATGTAAATACGCGTGGTATGCAATGTATATAGTTATAGTATAATATGGATTGATGTTTGGTATTCTTTGTATTCAATTAAGTTTTCTTACATTAAAGTTAAGGTTGTACTTATATGTAATTAGTGAATATATTTTTGATACATAGATGTGACATTGAATGTATAGTATCTAGTATAGTTTGTATTAAAGCATGATATTCTTAGTACTTTGTCATAATATTCTTATATAAAAGTAAAATTGTTTTTTATTTTAAACTAGTGAGAGTATCTTTCATATATAGGTGATATATTGAATGTATAGAGTCTTGGTATAGCTTATATTGATGCATATTATTTTTTGAATTTAGTCATAATATTTTGATTTTGAAGCATAGGTGTTACTTATTTACAATAAATACTAATTTTTTATACATAAGAGTACTATTAGATGTGTAGATAGTTTTTATTGAGGCATGATATTCTTTGTACTTAGTTATGGTATTCCTATTTTAAAGTGTAAGTAGCTATTATTTTTAATAAGATAGTATATTTTGTACATAGGGAAGGTATTGCATGTGTTAAGTAATGATATAGTTTGTTTTGAAGTATGGTATTTTTTTGTACTAAGTTGTGGTATTTTAAAGTCAAGCTATTATTTTTTAAAACAAGTAATGATACTTTTTGGACATACACGTTGTATAGAATATAAGGAGGTACGGTACTGATTATGTTAATTTATGATGGGATATTCACATTTTAAAGTTGAGGTGTCACTAATATGTAACAAGTAAAGTAATAATATCTTTTATATTGTTTTAGTACAAATTTTATTTTGTTGTGCTGGTATTTTTTAAAGGCTTGTGTTTTTTACATTCTAGTGATGTGATTAAACATTATACTCAAGTTTCTTAAAAAAAATTTAGTTATAATACTAGCTAAGTTGAATCATATTAATCATTATATGACATCTAGGTACAACAAATTTACAACAAATTCCTCCAGAGTTCAGCAGCTCTTTTATCACAATAACGTCACTGCTTTAAACTCTTATATATTTATATTTAGTTCTCAAAATTTTATTATATCAAAATCATTATAATTAATCAAACTTCTTTTTATATATGACTTACTTATAGTTAGAATACCTTATTATCAAAAAATAAATCCATAATGCACTTAAACCACAATACTCCTACCTGAAGAACAATAAACAATTAACGTGAGAAAATGATTTCTTCATACCTTGCTCATATATTTGCTTGATAAATGACACATAAAGAACAACAACAACATCCTAGTAGAGACGTGAGATCTGGAAAGGTCTAGAAACACGCAGTCTTACCCCTAACCGGTAGAGAGGCTATTTTTGATGGACCCATAAGAAAAAAGAAAAAAGATAAAAAGACAAGAAGAAATAAGTTTTTAAGAAATATTTGTAGGAAAAAATACAATAAAAAGATAAAAATACATATAAAAATACATATAATAATAAATGTTAAAAAATAAAAATAAAAGATAATAGTAATGATAACAATAATGATATAATTAGATAATTACAAATAAAAATAATAAAATAGATAATACAATATAAATAAAACAAGGTAAAGACTACAAATATAAATAATAAACATAAAAATTAAGGATCATAATAATAATACTTAGTAAAATAAAAAAATATGAACAGATTTAAGTAAAAAAATAAGTAATAAAATAAATACTACAATACATATAGAACGAAGTAAAGAAAAAAATAAAAGATGAAATAAGTAAATAAATACCCAAACAAGAAAAATATACAAATAAATAAATAAACTAAAACAAGTCATTCTAAGAGAATGAATACGTTAGGTAAGGAAATGCTTAAGCTAAAAAAATATAGATTAAGTACTACAGAATAAGAGTTTAGACTAAATAACTAAAATAAAGAGAAGGACCTCTCTACAAGAGATCCTTTACCTGTATCCTAGTACATTAAAGTTTTCTGTTGAGATCGAAGTCCTCGTTAAGTTCTAGCAAAGCCATATCATTCTTGATCTTTCCAGTTCTTCTTAAGCCTTCCTCATTTCCTCTTATAGTCCATCAGTATAATCTTCTCGCATCTTCTTATTGAAGCGTCATAATGTCTCCTTTTAATATATTCGAACTACCTAAGCCTAGTATCTCTTAATATTCCATCGATATTATCCACCCTTAATTTTTCTCTGACGATTACATTTCTGACCTTATTTTTTCTCGTAAGGTTGCACATTCATCGGAGCATCCTCATCTCTACCATCATTAACTAATGACTATGTATATGTTTGATGAGCCAACACTGTGCCCCATAAAGCATGGTCACTCTAATTGTTAAAAGATATAATTTATCTTTAAGCTCGATTGTTATCTTCTTGTCACATAAGATGCCCTCCTCCATTTAAGCCTCCCTAATCTAACACAGTGAACTATGTATTCATCGATCTCTCTATTGATTTGGATGATAGATCCCAAATACTTAAAAACTTTTGTGGTATAACTTATGAATTAATCTTTACTTTTACATCGAAAACTACCCTATAGCCCAAAAAGTTACACTCTAAGTACTCATTCTTAGTCTTGCTTAATTTAAAGTCCTTCAACTCTATCATATCACCTTAGGCTCTTCCACACCTCAATAGGTATTCATCAGGCTTTACTATCCTTCCATTCTTCATCTCTCTTTTAATTTCTTCCCTTGTGATCTATTGATAACAAGTAAAGTTGTAATACTTCTCAAAATTGTTAAGATCGCCTTAAGAGATGTTATCCTCTATTCCTTCATTAAAAGGCTATAAAAGTTTTTTTCCCATCTTTTGTTGATGTCATTTTCATCTATAAGCACCTGCCTTGCTTTATTTTTTATAGAGCAAACGTGATCTAAGTCTCTTGCTTTCTGTTCCCAAGCTCTCTCTAACTTAAATATATCTTTTAGTCCATTTTTAGTTTCCAATTGTTGGTATAATTTCTTGTAAGTTCCAATTATAGCATCTGAGATTATCTTCTTTGCCTTTTTCTTTGTCAATTTATAAAATTTTCTATTAACTACCCTCTCTTCCTCTGTGTTACTATCCACTAAAGCTTTATAAGCAACCTTCTTAATCTCAACCTTATCTTATACATCTTTGTTTCACCACCAAGACTCATCTTACTACCTTTAGGCCCTTTAGAAACAACCAAGATCTCTTTAGTTGCATTACTTAGAAGAGTCGCCACTCTATCCCATATCTGGTTAACATCTCTTTCCAATTTTTATTTTTTCTCGTATATTACTCTATCTTTAAGTTGTTTCATCTTATCCCCTATCCGGTTCCACCATCTGACTTTGGTACACCATCGAGGAATTCTCTTCTTTCTCCAACCCTTAATTATAAGATCCATAGCCAACAATCTATATTGAGTTGACGTGCTATGTATCACCTTATAATCCTTGCAATTAAATCTATTGCTTCGCTTTATGAGAAAGTAGTCAATTTGACTCTTCATGATCCTACCCTTAAAAATCACTAGGCGTTCCTCGTTTTTCTTAAAAGATGAGTTGGCTACCACCAATTTAAACACTACCATAAAGTCCATTAAAGCAGTATTATTATCATTCCTATCTTTGTACTCAAATCCTTTATGAGCCCATGAATATCCTTCTGAGATTGCCCCTATATAATCATTAAAGTCTTCTCCTAAAATAACTTTCTTATTCGGGAGAAACTGCTAAATCACCTCATCTAGCTCTTCCCAAAATTAACGCTTAAGTTATTCGTCCAACCTTACTTGGGATACATAAGCATACACCACATTAATACCTTTCACCACAAACTTAAGAGACAAAATCCTATTATTAGTCTTTTTTAACCTCACAATATAACATATGACTTTATTGAAAACTAAGATACCTACCCATTCTGATGCTTTAAACCCCTCGAATACTAAATTTTGAACCTATTGATCTCGTTTGCTTTTACTTTTGTCCTTTTTGTTTCCTAGATGCACACTATATAAATCTTATATTTTTTTTAAAATTTCCACTAATTCTAATGACTTCTCTGTAAGGTTCTCTATATTATAAGAACCTATCCTCAATCTGTCAATATCTTTTCTTCTCTTAAACCCAAGACTCACTAAAGGACTAACCCTTACTTTACCATCATAAGTCAAAGCCATTACTCCTACCCTAATACCCAATACATGCTATATAAGACAAATAATAAGTCCCTGAATGACTCTACGTTTACTCTAGAAAACAAATAATGATTGATATTAAATAAAAAAATTGGCACTTTAATAGACAAATATGAAAATCACAAATACAAGCGATTACAAACAAATTGAAATTTAGATGTTCCAAATCTTAACGAATAATAGGCACCTCTCGTTAAAAAATTCACAAAATTATTTTAAAGTTATGTTACATATTGGTGGTAATTCTCAATTTCAAATTTTAATTAAAACAATAAATGTGTCGTATTAATATGGTAAGAAAAACTTTTCTTTATTAACATACTAATAATTTATTTTTAGTTAATTAATATATTTTTATGTACCTTATCAATTACTATTTTGTTCACCACGTAATAGTAGATAACACTCAATTTTTTAAAATTTTTAATTTGAGTTCGTAACGCCTGAAAGTGATTCCAATAAACATTTTCTTATGTGATTTGCGAAGAGTTGACTGGATAAAGTAATCGAGCTTTTTCAGCTAGTGTTGCTAGTGCATGCCCTTTAATGACAGTAGTAGAGCATGTCATGTAAAATAAAGTCTACATCCCTAGCACAGACTCTGAGATCCCAATGGATATGGACGTCAAGAAGATCACAAACTAAACAGCGTTTGAGCAATCCAAATTAAAATTTTTATCACATTTCCTAATTGCATAACCAAAATCTACACGATTATTTCATATATATATATATATATATGAAGCTGTTTTAGTAGCGCAATGGAGGACTCTTTCACCTTACTGCAGACACGTTATATGCACTTATTTACAAGAGGATCCAAGTATTTCATATATTCTTCACTTTTCATGACATTTAACGAGTTTAAATACTCAAGGAACAAACATTTATATGAACATGCTAAATGGTAAAAACCCTAATCCGACACACATATGCTCCTAACCAATGTCAATGCACCTGTCTTTTAACGAAAGAATGAAGAAAAAACAAAGAAACAAGAACTAAGTTTCAGGGAAGTTAAAAGATTACTTGGACTAGAAGATAACACTAGCTGATACGTACAAAACTAAATATATAATATCATAATAATCAGGAAAAAAAATAAAGAAGAACCCGACAGAGCAACCACAGTCTCTAGATCCCTCCTAATAAGCTAAATAATTAAGAAACATGGTAGTCATTTTCAATCTATGAGGTTCTGTACCATGAAACAAACAAAGTGGGATTTACTTGAAAGACAGCATCCCACAAAAGCAGTTAGGAACCTACATACCAGTAAGTAGCTAAATTAAATATACGCATCTCTGGTCGATCTACTCCTCTTTAGGCTCCTTCCTCATCTGAGAAGGAACGATGTCTTGAAGAAGACCCTGGTCGTCACTAAGTAATGAAGCTGATGAAGGACTAATAGCCGACACTCTCTCTTGAAGAAAACTCGAAGAAAGTGGTGCGGGATTGAAGGTAGAACCAGCACTAGTGCTGATGTTCAGAGAAGGTGATAAGCTATACATGAAGGCATGTTGGTGTTGTTGACACTGATGATGAGGTTGTGGGACGACAAAAGAAGAAGTTGCAGCTCCAAAACCACTGGGATTTGATAAAATCCCGATACTTCCTCTAGGGGTTATCGGACATGGATGTGTGTGCTGTCCTTCGTAGGTTGTAACAACAATAGAAGGATCGTCGCGGGATCTCTCCACTGTTTTCTTCACACCACACCCTGCAGTAGTGCAACGATAGTAGCTCCTGCCGAGTGATGACAGATTTAGCAACCAATTTTAATCACAGACAGAGATCATCTCATCTCCGAAAGTAATTCTGGGTACTCTTATAAGACAAGTAATGAGATCACCAGAGCAAGAAACTTGAGGAACAAGATGTGTGTCGTAGTGGTGTAAAAAGTTGGTACCTTGGATAGGGGCTGTTTTTAACAGCTTTCTGCCCGTACTTTCTCCATCTGTAACCGTCATCAAGTTGATCAACTTCACTCTTTGTCATGAAAGCAAATCTCGGCTCTCTTTGCTTTTTTTGGTTCTTCTTTTTGGGCTTCAACGACCTAATCACAAAAAGACTACACTTTAGCACTCGAAAGTATCAGAAAGTGAAGCAACAACTCTTAAACATTCTAAATACAACTCCAAAGGGATAACAACCCATCTTCTAATTCTTGTTTCTTTCATTACTCTTTCATTTTTTTAAATCCAAAACAAGCAACTAACTTCAACAGGAAAACGACACAACGACACCAATATGTAACATGAGAACTCACTGTTTTTTGGTCTTATCTTGATTTTTCTCTTCTTCTTCACGATCTCCATCTAATTTATTACCTTGTGCACTATTTTCGGCTTCATTAGAAGACGAAGAAATCGAGGATGAGTTAGGAGTGGCGGGATTGTTCAACACCTCCGATGACTCCAGTACGTTAGAGGAACTTGGAGAAGGTAACAATGGTCGTTGATGTTGCAGGACAATGGGATTTTGATACCATTCGAATAAAGAAGACCCAAAATCAGAGTGGATATCGAGCAAGTCCATGAAACCAAGCGACCCCTTTTGATCATAACCACCACCACTACTTTGATCACAAGGAATCATGTCAAAGATGCTTGATGTTGTTGCTGTAATTGTTGACGATAAAGCTAAGTTACTGGGCATCTCCTCAGTGATGAATGCAGAATTCTTATTATTAGCCACTATCTGATGATGATCTCTGCCCTCCATATAACAACAGCATATAATCAGTGGTTAGCTCCCTACAACCATCACGACATATTCTTCTTCAGCAATTCTATTAACAACATTTGGATTGGAAAAAAAGGAGTGGCGTTTTGCTACTTGGCCTTTTTTTAAGTGTGAAAGGATTTGGGGGTTGGGACTTTGGGCGGCAGCTAATTAGAATAGAGGTGACCGACAATTGCCAGTTAATACTCGAGGGGAATGGGGTCGGTGGCTGCTTGGGCCATTAAATGATATGCGGCGTTGTCAATGGCCCCACATTCTCTAACGCGTATATTTTGACTGGTTCGACCGGTTGCGTGTATGTCTTTCGTATTTGTTGTAGGATTGGGTGCATCCGATTGCCATCTGCCTCCGTGTTTGGGTTGGGCCCTTTTCTACTTTTTTAACGGTGGAACGTCATTTTACTCTTTTAAATTACCAGAATACCCAACACAACCCGCTCCCATCTTCATTTAATTATTATATGTCAATCATTAGCAACTCAATAGGTTTTTTTTTTTAAAATTTTTATGGGTGAAAGTTATCTTTGTCTCCTATTCCGTGACCCATTTTTTAGCCTATCTCGTCATTAAGTCTAATATTATCATATCCATCAACTTTTTTATTTTGATTGTGCTTGTACAAATTTTGACGTTGAGATTAATTATTGAACAGTTTTTGCATTCAATTCTATATACTATTATATGAGATTAAATTTCCTAATTCAAATATTATAATTTTAGTTAAATTACCTTAAATTTGATGCGGTCCCCACTTCATGTGAATTACAATTTAAAATTCATCATCCAATAAATATGAAATCCTTAATTATTTAATATTTTAAATTCATAACAAACCATCGTCTATATAAATACTCAATGGTATGTATTATCAGAAGAAAAGGTACACCACAAATTTACTGTAGTAAATGCAGGAATATTTCGAATCTCAACTCTTAACTTCTGTACGGATAAATTATGGGCAATTTGGTCCTCCTCCTCCGTACAGTAGCCACAAATGTAAATAAGGAAAATAAATATTAAGTTTCGGGCACGTACGATATGAAGTTGAGCTTGACCGTGTCTATTAATTAGGTCAACTTTAAAATTAATTAGTCCAAGGATGACAATGTGTTGTGTTTTATTTCTTTATTTTCAGTAATATTTTTTGTTGTTACTAGCTTCTCTTTTGACATTGAGTGTCATTAATCACTTGGAAAGGAATTGAATACGTCAATGACAATTAAGTTTCATCGAAGAAAAGAAAAAGTATTCATCACGATAAAGGAAAAAAGAAGTATTGAAACCAACAAGTGGGAGAGGTAAGAACAAATCATCACAAGTTGGTGAGGAAAATCTAAAAATTATTCATTGATCATCAACTAACTTACTCTAACAAATTAAGGCATTAGCGGGAATTGAAATGAATATCTTATGTCTCAGTTGAAACTCTATTAAAGTGAGCAATTTTCATCAAAGCAATAGCTTTACATTAAAAAAAAAAAGGTTTGAGTAATCAAAACGCAACCTTCCTATACACACTATGTATTGGATTAAGATATAACGAACAACTTTTTGTTTTTATTTCCATAATTTCTTCTGTCTAATATAGACAAAAGTTTATTTAACTTAAACAATAAAAATTAGTGAGGAAAAATGTATAAATCAATGTTGACAACAACTATTAGGTGGAGAAAAATCGCACCTAGCTTTGGTCATATTTGAAGAAGCCTCGCCTGATGACCAGTGAAAAACATGCAAATGACTACCGGTTTCTTGCTTCTAATCAAGTCATTGAGAGTTAAATGCACATAAACTGCTCCTATATAGTTGTTTTAATTTTTAAATGTTTCTATCAATCTGTATTATCTGTGTACAAATACAAGAATTTAGTTTGTATATATAATTAAACTTCTTTAGCAATAATTTATATTATTTATGTAAGTGCAAAGCATTAATCTCGATTTATACTATAATTGTATTCATAGAAAACAAAAAAAACATTTTATTAAACCATAATTTGATTTGAAATTATTGTTGCTAAATAGTTCTATTCGTACTCCCTCCCCGCAACTCTTCCAAGTGGGAACATGCTGAAGAGAATGGCCAGTCATGGACTTGCACGTGGAACCTTCACGTGACTACTTTTATAGATCTTACGGTCAGCTTTTGTTAATCAAGACCCATTGGCCTTTTATGATCTTTTGAAAATACATGCACTTTTACGCGGTTTGGGTATATTCTCTTCTTCTAACATACGCTGCTCGGGGTCGGGGTCAAGTTCAGACTCAGCTTTCTGTCAATTGCTTATCTTTGAATCAGATTTAAGTTTTAATAATATTTTATAATTAAATATTTTTCTCAGGTTACTCATTAATTAATTGAATCATAATTATTTTGAGTTCTAATATTAGTAGTATGTAATCTATATTCATAGGTATTAGCATGCTTGGAGGATACGACACGCAAGGCGCGTGAGTGTTACAAATTTGATTAATCATGTGATCCACAGACACTACAGCTATATAAATAAATCAGACCGTTGGGTTGACACCTTAATGACTGTACATGTTAACATTGTCGTTGCTTGGGATTGGCAGCACCACAAAATTGTCAGATGTTTTTGACTATTTTGTTGTGGTGGGGTATCCATGCCACATTTAGTGAAATGCAAATGCTCCCCATCTTTATACAGCAGTCAGGTCAGGTAATGTTAAAAACTAATTTACCTTATGTTCCTGCTCTGAAACTTATACTTGCTTTATTGTAATTTGAATAAAAGTTCAAACCTTAAAATTAGCCACCAAGATTAGGTTTTTTCTTGCCCTTTCTAAATCTAGTTAATTATTTCAGTATTCCACGTGACCTAGAGGTTTTTAGTTTTCAGTATTCCACGCGTTTTTTTCTTTTTCTTTTTTAGTTTTCATTATCCTCCATGAAAAAAAAGGAGATACATATATACCTTTATTCTCTTGTAAAAAGAGTTGTTTATATACGTTTTGTTAATATTTTTTTAAGTTTTGGCCAATTGACATACTTGGAACAATCAAGATTGCAACTTTGAAAGCAAAAAGTTATAAGATTCTCTGTTCCCCCTTTTTATCTGAAACTAAAGAAAGGATTAATTAATCATTAATAATTGATTACGAAGTTATAGAGTTCCTTATATATATATATATATATATATATATATAGGAGTCTCTACACTGTTGTATATGTAGCTATCAAAATAATTAAACTTCAACCGCAACAACTTGCTTGCCCTAATTCTGTGACCGTTATCGCCGACTTGATCTTCTATTTAAAATTACGTCATTGAATCTATAGCATATGGAATTTGTGAATCACCAACTTGTTAGTTGAGAATAGGAATCCACCAGTTAACAAATAGTTAATTGGGAACATGTGTTATACAATCAAAGCAGCCATCAATATTAACTTTTGTTCGTATGAGAACACTTGTATTAGAGTTGTTATAGTTGATAATATATATCATGACAAGTTAATCTGATGAATTAGAGTATAATTCTAGAGTACTTTATTTAACCGTTTTGATTTCTTATAGTTTTGTGGGTTAATTTTCTTAATCAATATGTGTCACTGTGTTATGATTCTACTTCTAGATTAATGTTAATAGAATGAATGAATGCATAGTTTTTACTTTTGCACTTATGAAGCTTCTTTTGTATAGATGTTTCTACTAGAAACAACGTTGTAATTCAATATTATAAGTCGAGTGCTACTTCATCTGAGGATCCTATTCTTTCATATAGATCAACTTTGACTTTGAAACTTTAATACGTATCATGAACTCCAGAAAATAAATTAAGATTTAAGGTATGGATTACAGAAATCAAACACTTATTTCTTTCCTCGTTACTTTTGTTGACCGAGCATGATCCTTGGCCAGTTTTTCCCAATATGTTTATGGGGTTGAGTTGAGTAGCAATTGTTTTATCCATCTTGGAGACCAAAAACTTATTATATTCTTTCCCAACAGTTAAATATCTCATGTAAGTGGCCCTAGCTTGCTTTTTTCTCTACTCTAGACTGATAGACTTGAAAGTCAAGCACCATCATCACGTATCACCGAACTTTTTCAGACATAGACCAAGTCAATCGCTTAAGTTTTGCAAATTTGTTATCAATCCATGCATTATTTTTATACCCATGTTTAAATATATATTTCTTTAATCA
Source organism: Erythroxylum longipes (assembly GCA_027563885.1). NCBI lineage: Eukaryota > Viridiplantae > Streptophyta > Magnoliopsida > Malpighiales > Erythroxylaceae > Erythroxylum > Erythroxylum longipes. Next base: position 3,473,750 of record JAOQMS010000178.1, read on the forward strand.
ATTAACCTATGGCTTAGCCGGAATATGATTTAATTTTGAAAGGAAAAACTTAATTCGTTTTTGTGACGAGTAGGTAATATAAAAAACATTGATCACAGCTACACACAGAAGTAATGAATTCAACCTTGATTGATAAGCATATTTTTGTGTTAGATTTAATGACAGAAGACTTTAAAAAAGTGTTATAGTACTGTTGACTGTTGAAGCCAAGATAAGATAGTTAAAGCTTATATATAGTAACAATAATTTTAAGGTTTTTTTTTTCCATATAATTGAGTAAAATGAAGAAGGATATTAGGAATTGCGGTAGTGACGTAAAGACAAGAAGGGTGAAGGAAGGGAAAGGACGTTGACTCATCTCTATGTTGAGGAACCAAGCTTTTATGCTCGCCGATAATTGCGGCTTTTTCAAGTTAAAACTAATATATATTATTTTTGTTTTCAGTCGTAGTTTGGAATTGGGACTGGGGAGGCTGTTTTACTAACATATGTGCCTTCACCTGCACATCCACATGGTCAAGTAAAGTCACGGCGTTGGTTGATACTTTGATATTGTTATTATTATAATAAATAATTAAGGTCGTGAAAAGCTTTTAACGCGCAAAAGCACACAAGAGGACAAAACGATTTCAATTACGGGCCAAATCAGCCCCGTTTTACGTGCACGTCTCTCCCTCTCTCTTTTCTTCCTCTCCTTAAACATTTCCTTTTTTCTTTTGCAATTGGTTTTACTTTTAACTATTTATAACTATTGTTTTGGGGTAAAAGGGTCATTTTTTACTGTAACATTTACATCCTCTAACCAATGGCTAAAATTCTATTTTAAAATTTAAAACATTTACATTAAAATTCAAATTGAATTATCACATTTTAGAGTATTCAAGTTGAATTTTAAACCGTTCAAGTCAAACCTTACTTCAATAAAAAATGGAAATTAAGATCTATCAGTTAAATGCCAGTGGCTTTTTCTTAAAGTTATATTATAAGACATTTATCAACTCACGTGAAACTTTAAATTAAAATAAAAGTAGATCCTTACTCAGTCTGTGCTTTCCGCGCTTGCTGTCTATACCATGCAAACTGTTAGATTACTCCGCCGTCTTTGTGATGACCTGGAAAAGATCATGTGGGCTTTTCTTTTGGGGAACCACACTGACAAGAGGGCAACTCACCTAGTTAACTGGGACATGGTCTGTTGCCCGAAAAAAGCCGGCAGCCTGGGTCTCAAACGTCTTCGCACAACCAATGATGCATGTCTCATGAAGTTGGGCTGGGAGCTGCTCACCAAACCCACCACTTTATGGGTTCAAGTATTAAGGGGTAAATATCGGCTCCACAACCCCCATATCCCTCTCACACTGCATACCAATAGGATGTCGACCCTTTGGCGCGGGCTGGCGGCTACGTGGGATCATGTCTGCCTCGATGCTTATTGGACCTTGGGTAATGGCTAATAGACCAAATTTTAGCTTGACCACTGGTTACCCGGATGGGGTCCCCTGATACACCACCTTTCGCAAACCCTTCCTGACAGCCTGTTGTACACTTCCGTGGCGGAGTATGTGGCGGAGGATTGCACTTGGACTTGGGATCTGATCACTCCCTTTCTTCCCACTCACTTATGTAGGGTTTTAGACACGGTGCGACCTCCGGATATTGCGGCAGCGGCCGACAAGTTGGTTTGGGGTCCAGGCCCACATCGGAAATTCACACTCGACTCGGCTTATAAGCTTCTTACAGAGGCCGATTCGGTGGCCCCAACCTTGTTATGGCATATCATCTGGAAGTGGCCAGGGCCCCAACGGATACGTGCCTTTCTGTGGCTTTTCGCCTACAACAAACTTCTGACTAACCATCAGCGTGTTCGTCGACACATAGCCCCTGATAGTACTTGCCCACACTGTGGTCACGACGAGACTGCTTTGCACGCCCTTCGTGATTGTTCCAGGGCTCGGCAATTTTGGCAGCACTGGACCCCTGGTTTGCAAGCGGCCTCCTTCTATCAGGGGGACATATTACAATAGCTACAATCCAACCTGACCACCCAAAGTACTACGCCGGCGGCCGACTGGGCGGTCATTTTTGGGGTTTCGTGTTGGTACCTCTGGCAATGGCGCAACAAATGTATCTTTGAGGAGGGCTTCAAGTGGCCCGACGCAGGACATCACCTCGTCTTAGGGTATGTGTCTTGGATCGGCCAAGCTCGGGCCGTGTCGAGTTGCGTCACTAACCCATCTGGTCTGCCTATAGGGACTCTCGTCCAACGGAACCCACCTCCGGAGAGCTGGACCAAAGTTAATACCGATGGCTCGGTGCATTCTGGGCAATCTACCAGTACAGCTGGGGGGTTGCTTAGGGACTGCAATGGCCATTGGCACTGGGGTTTTCTTTATAAGTTTGAGGCATGCCCACCTTTGATCGCCGAATTAAAACCGTGGCCTGGGCCCTTGGCAACCGGCGGATCATTTTAGAAGTCGACTCGCTTCAAGTTATCAATATTCTTTCCTCCTCAGGAGGCTTACTGACTGTGCCTTTTTGTTTGATGCAGGGTCTCCGCGAGTTGTTGGATCGCAATTGGGAGGTGCAGTTTCAACATGTCTATCGGGAGGGGAACACAAGTGCCGACAGTCTGGCCGCGGCAGCTCTGCAAGTACCAACGGGGTTGCGTGTTCTTACTGATCCTCCGCCAACCACGATTCCTTTCTTAGATTCCGATAGGAATCGTGTTTTGTCTCACCGGGGTATCCCCTACGGCTGATGTTATGTGTGTAGCGGATTTTCATGTTTTCTTTCCCTTGTATTTAAAAAAAAAAGAATCTTGAAAAGAGTTCTAAAAAAGGTTCTCAAAAGATTTATATGGATGTAATTAAAACCATTTTCTTTGTGTTTGTTCATTGAGGTTTGAGTCAATAAGTGGGTCGTTTCAAAGGGCTTTAGAAAAAGAATGTCATGTTCTTTGATTGTTAAGGTGTAATCCATTTTTTTGAAAAAATTTAACCTTTGATTGATGGTAGATTTGATCCTTTTACACTTTAAGAATTTCCCAATTATCTATAGATTTTTCAAAGTTTTCTATTACTACTTCATTGTTTATCATTGGTAGTAGTGTTGGATGCACTAGAGATAGATTTAGATCTTATAAAGAATTCCATTTTCTAATAATATCGACTTTCTCAGTTATGAACAAGCTAAACCAACAGACTTACACGCCACTACCTGGATTCAACAGTCAGGATCACCTACCCTTAATGAATAGAAGTTAATAAACTTAAACCAATAGACTTAAAACTACCCTCATCATAATTAATAACAATTTTGAATTATTGCCCAGTTTATACCTATTATGAATACTAGCATGGTTCAATGCCTTTTTTATGAATAATATGACAAACCACCACTTGTGGCTGTTTTTTTCAACACTGGAGTAAAGTACAATTTCTCATGCTGGTTTATCAATTGGTAGAAATGGTATGGGAGCATTCCTCAAATATTTCGGCCAAAAGTTTATGAAGGATATTGTACTTTCATAACAAAATATCAAACAAAAGACTATGAAGACATTTTCTTTCCAAGCCTCTTGTTAATGTCAAAGTTCTTCATCCCATGAGTTTTAGCATGGGAGTACAACTACAAAAAAGACTCGCAATCAAGTGATTGTAAAAGAATGACTATCTCAAAATTCTTAACCATTAAAACAAAGTGAACTAACTCTATTCTTGAAGCAAAAATTGAAAGCCTAAACATTATTGGCTGTAATAAAAATAGAAGAAGAATATTTTGAGATCATGAAACAATTACTAAAATCAAGAACGTTCAAAGTGACCTTAGAAAACAATGAAGACTAAGAACTTAATCCGAAAGATCAAGAGATTAATTTAATCAATTTGTAAACATGTGAGTCAAAGTACTTTATAAAATGTTAGCCTAACTATTAGAAAGTACTCAAAGCAATTATTCAACAATCAAAAAAAAGATTTTGTCCATTATTTTGTGCATTACAAAATTTCAAGGTGATTTATTAAACCAAAATTTTTTACTTCAGATTCATTAAAAATCTGCAAAAGAAGTTTTATTAAAAGATGTTCAAAATATTACTTCAAAATAGATTTTTAGGATATTTGACTTTGATATTGAATTCATAAAGGGTGAAGCAAACTCTATTTTTGATTTCCTAACTAAAAACTTTTCGCAATCTAGATCATGGTCCCATGAACAAAAACCCCTTCCAAAGCCTCTACTAAAAGCCTGAAGAACCAAATGAGCCAATCTCTTATTCAAGTGAGTCCATCTCCTACTCATGTGAGCTCGTCTACTTCAAAGACTACCCCCTTCAAAGCCCACAACTGAACAATCAGTAAAAGCTTAGAAATAGATATTGGAATAAAATAAAACAGTATGCTTTCTAACGAAAAAGCAAGGTGAGAGTTCACCCAATATGGTTGACATTTTTGAGTGGCTAAAGTATCTTTCAACAACTTCAAAGTTAACTATAGCTCGGAGAGATTCATTGGACGAATATCCATAAAAGAACATTATTGAAAAAATGGTTGCTGAAAATACAGTTAGAAATTTTATTTTACATGAGTCAAAATCAAATAAAAAATTCTTCAACAAGTTTTTTGAAAGATCTGCAAATTTTAAAACAAAAACCTTTCCAAAGCACTATTTTGAACATTAGAGTGAAACATAATTTCTTCTTCTGGTTCATCAATTGGTATAAATGGTATGAGAGAATTCCCCAAATGTTCCACCGAAAGTATATGAAGAATATTGTACTTTCAAAGCAAAATACCAAATAAAAGACTATGAAGATGTTTCCTCTCCAAGCCTTTTGTTCATGTCAAAGTTCATCTAATGGGTTTTAGTACGGAAGTATGACTACAAACAAGACCCGCAGCTAGATATTCCAGTATTGATGAGAAAATTCAAGGTGAAATAATGGGACAAATTTTTGCAAGGAAATAAAACTCAAGTGGCTGTAAAAGAATGACTAGCCCAAAATTCTCATCCATTAAAACAAAGTGAACTAACTCTATTCTTGCAATAACAATCAAAAGTCGAAACATAATTGGCTGCAGCAAAAACAAAAAGAAGAATATTTTGAGATCATGAAACAATTACTGAAATCACGATCGTCCACAATAACCTCAAAAAATTAAGATCAAGAACTTGAGCTCGAAGAACAAAAAATTAATTTAATCAATTTGTAAAAATGTGAGCCCATATACTTTGTAAAATGTGTGCTCAACTATTATACTTATGTATTATAAAATATGAGCCCAACATAAGGGCCCAAAACAAGAAATTTTTTTAAATTATTTGACATGACATAAACTTTGCACCAAAGACAACCATAGGTGACTTCTACAAAGGAGACCAATTTGAAAAAGTGAAATAACAAGAAAGGAAACTAAGGAATCTATATAAGGAGAAAGTTCAAAACAAGGAGGGAGCCTCTCCAGTATCTCTTCTTCCTCTCTTTCTTCTTTTTTCTTACTCTCCTTAAAGCTTGAACGTCCCTTCCTTCTTTCTAAAGACTTAGCCTATGCCCTAAAGTCCCCAAAGCCTTCACAAAGCCCCTCAAAATCAAAGCTTCCTACAAAGTTTTGTATTTGTGACAAATACCTTATTTGAGTAAAACTCTTTGTATTTGAGCCCTCTTTTCTTTTCTTTTCTTTTCTTCTTCAAAACCCTTAAAGCTCCTCTAATGCTCCACATGTTTTGAGAAACATTTATTTGAAAGTTTAATTTGTGTTTATTTGCACTTATTTACTTTTGAGCAAAACTTGTAGTGGACTAGCTTTGCTGCCTGCCAAGCTTTTATATTTACATTAATATTTGATATTTGTTCTTTATATTGGCATATTGTATCTTGTAGCGGTTAGTTCTATTGCCCAGTAAGGTGTAATATTATTTATTTGCTTTAATATTTGCGTTCTTATCTATGTTGAGTGTTATAGCCTGTAGTGATCAGCTCTGCCGCCCATTATGTTAGGATGTTTAATACTTGCTTCTATTTGCTTTGATATTTGTCCATATTTGTTTCTATATGCTTAAATATTTGCATATATTTTCTTTTAATGCTTTAGATTTGTGAAATAAATTTACCAAAACCTAGAAAAAGAAATAAATATTTTAAACAATAACAACAACAACAACAAGTCGTAGAAACCTTAAGAGTGTTGAAAATAACCCCAAAGTGAGATATTTTTTTTTATACGTGGGAGGGTGCAAAGGCTAGAAAGGAATTAAAAAGACAATTCTAGCCCCGAATTAAGGAGGGTAGAAGTGACTATTGGGATATGCATTTTCGCCATTTCCCAGGCTATGGGACTGTAACCCGACGGGTCCTTCGCTGCGACCAGCCCTATGCTCTGCGCGCCCAATGCCATGCTGTGGACGAAGGGTTTTTGGTCGTCGTGCTGCGTCGCTGGTCGTTGAGAGAAAGATCAGGGGGGATTGATATACTTGCATCTCCCTTAGGTGGAGGCGAAAGCCTTGCTTGGCAAGTAGATCGGCAACCTCATTTCGTTCCCTGCGGATGAATTGGAAATCGATGTGGTGGAAGCTCCGGGCTTGCGCTTTGATCTGTAAGACCAAGGAAGGAGCAGTGTGAGGTACCACCTTCGATTGCAGAAGAGTGATGGCCGCCTTGCAATCGAATTGGGTCGTTATCGATGTTAGGCCGTGAGCTGCTGCGATAGCCAATCCTTATGATATCCCCCACAGTTCGGCGTCCAGTGGGGAGCAGATGCCCAGATGTTGTGAAAAACCCAGTAGCCAGTGGCCATCTGGGTGGGTTAAAAAGCCGCCACATGTCGCCGTTCCTGTAGATCGGGTGACTGCGCCATCCGTTGTGAGTCGATGGTGGTCAGAGCTGGGTTCGACGTCTTCGTCTGCACTCGGGACAGGGCCAGATAAGTGTGCGTGCATTGTTCGTGCATGTGTGATGGTAAAAGCCCGTTGATTTTCTTGAACTAGAGCTTTTATTCTATTTTGCAGGGCGATCAGTGGTATGTCTTTTTGCTGGAAGACTTTCTCGTTCCGCACTGTCCAAAGATTCCAGCATGTGATTGCAAACCATATAGGCCATGAGTGATCCTCCTGCAAAAAAGTAAATGCTAGATTAGTAAGTATCCAATGTTTGAAGGATGTCACTGTCCAGAATGAATCTGGTAGAGAGGGTTGTCCCCGAGCAAAGTGAGATATTTGTCTTGCTATTATTAGAACAATTGGATTTTGCATAATAGACTAATGGAAAGAATAAAAAGAAAATTGAACATTTGCAAAGAGCGCTTGATCCTCTTAAATAAACCTTATGTATCTACTTATAATTTACCAATTTTGAGCCCCGAGACTTCTTTCCTTTTCTTAAAGTGAGCCTTTGATTTGTGATTTTGGTGAGTTCCTTTAAAAAACTTAAAGTTTATCCTTAATCATCCTTAGAGCCTTCAAAGCTTCCTACTTGTTCCCTCTTAGTTGATCCTCTCGTTACCTAGTTTAAGTGAAATATTTAATAAATAAATGGCTCAAAGATAGAAATAAAATATTTAGTTAATTGATTATGAATTATAATAAAAAAGAAATAAAATAAATCCAATCAATTGATAATGAATTATAATAAAATACATACACACTAACTAAAAGTAATATTTTAATTTTATCTAATACATATTGAAAAAAAACAAGTTATTTATGATTTAACTTGTTTTTATCAATTATAAAGGACCAATAAATTAAAACTTATACAAATGATGCACATAATTATTACTAGTGTTGGTAGCTTAGATTAGGCTCAATATGATTTAGTACAATCTAAAATCAATAGGTGAGTTGATTGAATTTCAAACTAAATTCAAACTCAATTACACTAATTAAAGCGACATCATTTTATTAAATTAAGAATTTTATATAATTTTTGGGCCTAACATTCAATTAAGTATTGAACCACCTGAAACTCAACCCAAGTTCAAATTTAAGTTACGAATCCCAAGTTTGATTATACTTTGAGTTATGCTTAGACCTTTACCCAAATCAGCCAACCCAAGTACTATCCCTAATTATTACAAGTTAGGATACATAATCAGTATCCTAACAACTTCTAAGAATTGCCTGTATTTGAATTTTGCTATGGATAGATAAATCATGTATGTTTTTTTTACATACATTAAGTATCTCAATTTTATCGGACTAATCTTAAGCTTTTAAGACCCTACTCCAAAAGCTCTAGAGAAGATAAATTTAGAATTCTAAGGTCTCTCAGGTTCCTACGTAGCTTGTATACTTATGCGCCCAAAGAGTCGTCACATACTGATTGGTCAGCTGCTGATTGATCATTGGCCCTGCTCAGCATCATATTCCCATCAGCCTTAGATTCCCTAGTAGTTCCAACTCTCACACTGTCGTTAGAAACGAGATGTCTGCAATTGATCCTACCAAAAAGTATGCCCAGGAATTAGAGGATTATCAATAAGTAAAATTTCTCCTCTCCCTTCCTTTCATATTAATTATTTATTTTATTGACTTTTGTTTGTGATTATTAAATCATCAGGTGAAAGCTACAAAAGTAAACGGCCAGGAACACGACAAAGATTTCAAGATACTGTAACTATTTGACGAGGCCCACCAATCAAAACGTACCCTTTTCACTTTCAACTATTGTTCTTTATGAGACGGCTCTGTTTGACCAATAAGACAGAAAACCAACAGCTAGGCTGTCCTCTCCTCCTAGCATGTTTCATTATTACAGCTACAGCTGTATTAACCATAGGTTACTGTGGTCAAGTAAAACACAACCACGTAAACTATGAATTTTTTTTTAATTATATTAGGTATTCTAATTCAACTGGACTAATCATAAACTCCTAAAATCTCATCCTAAGAATTCAAGAGGACGTAAATTTGAAACCTTCATCACATATTTAATTAGTCAGCTGCTGATTAATCGCTGACTCTACTTAACATTAGGTTTTCAACAACCCTTAAATTTCTTCATATCTTCAACTTTCCCATTACTACCAGAAACGAGACGTAAGTAATTAATCCGATCAAAGAATTTTACTCAAGAATTTTACTCAAAAATTATAGGATTATTAAAAAAAAAATTCATTTCTCCTCTTTTACGTCGCTCGAACTCAAGAACAGAGCCCGTACCCCCACCATCTGATGAAATGATCATGACGTGTTGTTGTGACATTTTTAACCTATCCTGTCCTTAAAGTTCCCAATCTCCGATGAGCCTTTGTCTCTGAAATCAGACAACTCTCTTCTCCTCTCACTTCTTCGACCGTGGAATTGCCTTGACTCTTCTTCACAAGGCTTAGATAAACACTCAAAGTTTGAAACTTCGATTCAAAGCTTCAACAAAAATGGTGTCTTTAGGAGATTCTCCATCACATTACTCTTCAAATCGATTCCCTTTAACCGGAAACTGCAGCTTATACAGCTCCACTACCAAAACTCACCGCAACATCGGCAGGTCCATGAGGACTAGACGGTCCAATCTCTACGAAAACGACGACGTCAGCTTCAGCTCTTCTACTTCAGTTCCCGATAACTCGACAACCTACTTGTCGGAGAACCTTACGGACTCGGTCATCGACGTAAAACTCGATGAACTCGCTTCAAAAACCAACAACACCAGTAGCTACAAGTCGGGTAAGTCTTCTCCTTCTTTTACGGAGGATGAGTTTCTCGATATCTCGCAAGCGTTCAGCGATTTTTCAGCGTGTAGCAGCGATATATCGGGAGAGCTCCAATTTCTAGCGAGCTTGCCGCTGCCGGAAAATGTATCCAGTGAACAATCTGAAGTAGAGCCATGCATGGGGTTTCTACAGCGAGAAAGCTTCTCGACAGAGATAATTGAGAGCATCTCACCGGAGGATCTGCAGCCTACGGTGAAGATCTGCATCGACGGGCTGTTGTCGCCGTCCACTGCCATCAAGAGATCCGCCGCGGCGAAGCTTCGATTACTAGCGAAGAACCGGTCGGATAACCGTGCGTTGATCGGAGAATCAGGGGCCATTCCGGCGTTAATCCCACTACTTCGGTGCAACGATCCGTGGACCCAAGAGCACGCGGTCACAGCGATGTTGAATCTCTCACTTCATGAGGGAAACAAGGAGTTGATGACCAACGCTGGTGCGATAAAGTCTCTGGTTTATGTGTTGAAGACAGGGACTGAGACGTCGAAGCAAAACGCGGCATGTGCGTTGCTTAATTTGGCTTTGGTTGAAGATAACAAGACGTCAATAGCGGTAAGTGGTGCAATTCCCCCTTTGGTTTCTCTGTTGATTAATGGTTCTAACAGAGGAAAAAAAGATGCGTTGACGACCCTTTACAAGTTGTGCTCGATACGGTCGAATAAAGAGAGGGCAGTGAGTGCCGGTGCAGTGAAGCCGCTTGTTAGGATGGTGGCGGAGCAAGGCGTGGGAATGGCAGAGAAGGCAATGGTGGTTTTGAGTAGTCTGGCAGCGATCAAGGAGGGTAGGGTGGCGATTGTCGAGAATGGTGGAATTGCTGCTTTTGTTGAGGCTACCGAAGATGGTTCTGATAAAGGAAAGGAATTTGCTGTGCTTACATTGTTGCAACTGTGTGCTGATAATGTTAAAAATCGAGGGTTGCTTGTGAAGGAAGGTGGGATTCCTCCTCTTGTTGCACTTTCGCAAACTGGAAGTGTTCGTGCAAAGCATAAGGTTGGTGAAAAATGGTAACTTTGGATTTTTCCATTGATTTAGAATTTAGAGTTGGATGGTGTTTGATCGCTTGTTGTTGCTTGCAGGCTGAGAGGCTTCTTGGGTACTTGAGGGAGTCAAGGCAAGAGGCTTCATCTTCCACTCCTTAATCTCGTGGTTTACGCTATAATCTCTTACTTTGAAGTTACCAAGCATCAGGTTTTTAGTTGTACAGTGTGGCTGATGAATGTGGGAGAGAATGGTTAAAGATTAGGATTCAGGAGTTCAGTGAGGAAGAGACCGACTTATCATATTGTACGGTGTAATCTAAGCTTCTGGGCCTTGTTCTTGTTGTTGCGTGATTTTTTTGTATCTATACGTTATGTACGTACGTTAATTCAGTACTCTGAATGATACGACAGTTTGATCTCCCGAACAAAAAAAAAAGATTTCGATTTTGACTATTAAACCGCTAAGACTTAATAATTTAGAACTTCAATATACTCCAATTTTAAATTTTCATTTATTTTTGTATTTTTTTAAAATTATTTTATACCGAATTAAGTTATGATAGGATATAGTATTGATACCATTATACCAGTCAATACTGAGTATCGTATTAGATAAAATTTTAAAATTATAAAATAAATTTTAAAATTTATAAAATTACAAAATTATAAGATAATCCGTTGATATATTATGTTATACAATTTTTTACTTTATTTCAATTATATCTTAAAAAATCATAATAATAGAAATTTGATATAGTAAATACTTCTTTATTTTTATTAATATTATTTTCACT
>JAOQMS010000178.1:3493621-3543333 GCA_027563885.1 Erythroxylum longipes
AGAGGTACTTCACCACTCTTTTCATGCACGTTCTAAGTCTTTCCCCATGTTGGGAACGTGGCTTGTCTTATCGTTCTTTAAGCAACTTGTCTTATATCGTGGCTCTTTTTGAATTTGTGTAGATAAGCTATAAATGCGGATATATATTTACATATGGTTCTATCAAAAATAACATCTTTATTATAAAGGGGTAAAGTTGTGTATTATCAAACTTCTTCAAATCTCATTTTAATGTCAGACTGAGTATGATGATGACGACGACGATGAAAGTATACATGTTGGACTCAAATTATTCTTTTTAAGAATAAGCAGCATTCTTTTATGTCTTAATTTAATTTTAAAATTTTTTAAAAAATTTACGATTTTCAAATTTTTTTAAAAAATTTCTTAAATTTTAATTAAAATGAAGAAAAAATTCGCTTAACATATAAAATAATTTATAAATTTTAATTAAACTTGAATTAAATTAATAATTTATTATAATTAACTAGAATAATCAGACCGAGCCAAGTTTAATTGATTTTTGGTCGGCTCGAAGAGTTAATTGAATTGTACATTAGTAATATATGATTAGTTTCATGTAATATTCATATCATATTTGTTTAATCATTATTTTGAGTAAGAATTTAAGAAATATTGCTTATATCATATTTGATTGGTTCATGGGCAATATTCATATTATACCTATTTTATGTGATTTTTTAAATTTAAAATCTTAAAGATGTTGTGTATTATACTTAACTTTTAACAAGACGATTTAGAAGGTCCCAAATCTCACGTATTATCGGGATTTATACCGATTGTTGTTGTCATTGTCATTGTCGTCTTGTTTGGAATTAATAACAACTTTGTTGATTCAACAAAATCCAAATAAAACCAAGTTATGGTATTTGCAGCAAAGGCTTTGTTTTTATATATCAACTTGGTATTTAAAAAGAATAGAAATCAAACAAGTTCTTGATTACTTCAAACTCTATTATTCCTTGGGTCATTTGATTCGACCAAAAAGGAAGGAGCAACGAAGTAGGCTTTGGCACATGTAAACAGCTATATTATGAAGATGCATACCTTAATCAGGCATCACATCGATCATAAACTCAACAGCTAATCTTAGAATTGCCAGAAAGCTAATGCAGATTGGAATAGCTGTATATATATATATATATATATATATATCATATTGAATGGGTTGATATCTATATAAAATTAAAGAACTGTTTTTATAATTTAAAAAAATAAATTAAACAGTATTTTATATTATCGATATTTGCCATTCTGCTACATTTTACAATGCAATTAAAGCTTTATATATAATATATATGTATATATATATGTATATATAAAACAAACTTTTAGCTCAACATTTTATTCCCAAGCTTCAAAAGTAGCATTCAGAGCATGTCACAAGTAAATGAGAATCTCCACAACGAGTTTAGTTATCAGATGATTATGAAAATGAAGATTATAATGTAGTCATTTATTCACTAGTGAATCCATCAAACATCTTGTACAGTACATACAATCCCTACAAGGGTAAGACTCAAACAGAACAACATACTTTGACAAGAACCAGCAGTTTTGCTGCATGAAACACCTAGAAGAAGTTGGAAAGTTAAACACAAAAGGCCTGTTTTTTAAGGTTTGTTTTGTATCACTGTGTCACTAAAACATATATAGAAACAGGAACTCTGGCTTACCCGGAATCTGATTTTACATATGAATGAAGTTGCAAAAAAGAAAAACTATAACAGAAAAAACCTCAAAGCCCGAACCTTATATGGAATTCCTTTTGACTGCTTTCTATGGCAAATTCGTCAGAAACGGGCAAACCAATTAGCACTAATCATGTTTCGATACAAACTAAAACATCTGGATCAGTAAATTGTATGCAGCAATTCACGTCGCCAGAGAAGCTTGAACTATGATAAACTTTGTGACATTCATATCATCATCCTATGCAGCAATTCCTGAAATGAATAAAGACCACAAGCTTGTGAGTACATAAAGAACGATCATCCTAATGCAGGACTTTAGAAGAAAGAACAAGGGCAATTTTTGATTATGAATGCAAAAAAAATTAGGTAATGGGGCATCAAAAGCAGTAACAGACTCGTCTATACTTAATCTCCTCATAGTAATTAGGCATAGAATATGGTCTCTATCTGAAATCACAAAAAGCTTAATGATGGCAAGCTTACAGCTACATTCTTCTTACTAAATGAAATATTTGCTAGAAACCAGTTCATTCTTCAGTAAATGGTAACGAGCAAGTTTTCCCATAATGTGAAGTCAGAGAGCATCTAATGCCATATGACTGCAGACTAAATGCCCTTTCAGCAATGTTGAACACAGACATCATGGACCACTAAAACGAAAATACCGAATCACTGCATTATTCACCTAGCCTCAATATTAACTAGAAAATTATAACAGACTTCTAATCAGAAGATTCAGTGCAATGGATCATAGTGCTTGACATTATTTTGTACATAGGATACTTCATCAGCTCAGACTGTTTATTATTATCTACGACAATCATATGCTAATGAAGTTCAAAAAAAGATGAAAAAGGAAGTATAAAGGTTTCTATTTCTCATAAAAGGAGTTGGTAGTTGTTAGCAGAATTTAAATTACCACTATTTGATTGTCTGTTGGCAACACTGTAACCGCCAATGTAACCAGCAGTGTTTCTTGTCATAACATCTGCATTTCCAAGCCCAAAGCCAAATGAGGCAGATCGCTCTATCTCTGAGGGTGAAGATGGCAAATTGAGGTCTCCATAGAATAGACCATCATCGTTGATTTCTGTATAAACTCTGTCATAACCACCATTTGGAGTTCCACGATATGCCAATGATGCAACACTTGTCCCCTTGTTTCTTCCATATCCAACCACTCCTAGACCAACATTGGAATTTGCATTGCCATTTCCAAGGTTGCCACTGCCATAGCTGGCACCAGCACCTCCAATTTGCCCGGGATGAGCAGTGGATCCCCAGAGTGCTCCTATACTGCCAAAGGAACTCATCCCTGAACTCCCACTCCCGGAACCCATAACAGCATTAGAGCTGATGGAGTTTGATGATTGATTAATACTTCCATTAGCCCACAAGCTTCTAGCAGTTGAACTTAACACAGAATTATTCCCACCATTGCCTACGCCATACACAAATGGACTATCATACCTGCTCGTATTTCCGTTCAATGAAGGGCTCAGTCGTCCATAGCCAAGGTTCAAAGAAAGGCTTGAATTTTCTCCATAACTTGGACCCAAACCCTGCTCCAAATTAACACCTATGCCATAACCAGCACCATATGGAGAAAAGCTACTGCGACCAACAGTAACAGGACTAAACCTACCATCCATTCTAGTTCCATATCCTCCTCCTGCATTTGAATTGTATCCCTGAGTGGAACCATTGAGAAGGCTAGTGACTCTACTAGGACTGTAATTAAATACGCCTAATTGGCCTCGAGTTGGCCCAGGAGATAATTCTTTGGGTACAGCTCGCTTTACCTCAACCCTTTTACCATTGAGTTCATGAAAAGTTTTGAGCAACACTCTATCAACTGCTTCCTCCAAGTCATAAGTAATAAAACCAAAACCTCTTGGCCTTTGTGTGTAGTGGTCGTACATGACCACAACATCTGTAATTATGCCAAACTGATCAAAGTACTTCCTAAAATCACTCTCTGTGACCGTTGGTGTTAAACCTCCTACAAATATCTTCTTTGTGCGTGCATGACCAGGTGATCCATAGATGCTGTTAATGTTTTTGTTCAAAAGGTTCTGATCATCCCTAGGAACTGCCTTCTTTGCCTCAACCTGAAAGAGAAAGCGTAACAGTGAAAACAGACACTGTTACAGATGTTTACAAAACCAAGCTCACAAATTGTGGAGCTCTTAGTCCAACATTTATTAGCAAACCAAAAAATACAAAAGTCTGTGTTTGCAATGTAAGAATAACACTTCATAAATTGGAAACTGAATATTAAACGCATGCTTCTCAGTCTTTTCATCACAAACATTGTCAAGATCTGTATTAATCAGCATGATCAAGCATTCCAGTGAGGCTTACTTCATACTATAAGAGAGAATAAAAAAGTTTTAACTTTCACTCTTTACATAATCCTTCACTGATTTTCTCCAGTTCCCTTTTTAGTTAAGCTATTGATTCAGTATTTCAACAAATAATCTAATTTTCTGAGTGATTTCTTCTGTTCATTCTCAACAAAATGATAAAATGGAAGTAAATAAAATTATGGCATCTAAACAATTAAAGCCAGTAGCCAGTGACATGTCAATGATAAGAAAACAGTTATCACTAGCATTAATCCGAATTTAAATTATGAGAATTTAACCTACAACTTACGTTTCTACCATCTATGAGGTGCTTTTCCATCACAACTCTCTCGGCAACACCAGGATCAGCAAAAACAACAAAACCAAAGCCACGTGCACGTCCAGTAGTCCGATCCTTCATTATTACAGCTTCATTGACTTCTCCAAAAGCCTGAAAATACTCCCTAAGACGGTCTTCATTAGTGTCCCATGAGATACCTCCGATGAACAACTTTCCAGGCTCCATTTCCATTCTGCATATGAATCCCAACAAGAAAAACTCCATCAAACAAGAATCAGAACAACTATATAAACACTTAAACGATCATATCAACACAGGAACATGTTTCAAACCAATCAAACGGATCTAAATGGTGACACATAATTGGTTGCTATCAAAATTAATTACAATCAAACAGTCAGTGCCAAGATATACTTCAGACAACACAAGGCATAATCCAAAGTTGCCAGAAACAATCAGATACATGATAGCATAATGCAGATTAAATTAAGAAAAAAGGAAATACCTGTCAAAAGAAACAGAAGAAAAATTTTGGAGATATAAACACTTAGATATCAGAAATGGGTACTCTTGGATTCAATCAAAACGCATATGCAACCTCTCACCGATCAACAACAACCCAGGATTCCTAAAGAAACAAAGACAAAAGTAAAAAACTTCGAAAGGAAATCAGAGAATGATCCAAAACCCAGAAAATTTTACGCAACTATATGCCCAAAAAAGCTTTCTTTTTTTCTTGTCATGTCATCTTAGATTAAGTATGTACCAGAAAACGAGCAACCGGATGGAAAACTTAGAGAATCTAAGATCTGATAAGAGGCATACGAAGAAGAGAGGCCAAGAAAGGCCCTCCTTTTTGCTCTCTCTCTCTCTCTCTCTCTGTCCTCTCGCTCTCTATTGTCTTTTATAATTACTGTTCTCTGAATCAATTAGATATGTTTTACATCAGTAACGAATGAATTTTATAGAGAGCGCTGCCTGAGGGAAAATGGGTTTGCAACCAAAATACATATATATTTATATAAATATGTGAATGTATAGCGAGAGAAAGTGAGAGATTGAGATTGAAGATTTCGGGCTATCAGTTACGGTCTTGTGCAAGTTACAGAGGAAAAAGATGGTGACTTTCCTCTTAAGTTTTCGTATTTAAAATCATCTCTAAGTTTAGTTGTTTTAAATATTTATTGTTCAGGACCTTTGCTTTTGTTTTCTTTGTAATAACGCAGATTTATTTATTTGATTCTCATACTTTGGCCCTCTAATTTTCCATTTCTCAATTTTTCATCCCTTGATTCCTTCAATGTAGAAATCTTCAATTATGTCAATTGGCAAACAATATCAAAACTATGGTTGTTGTATGTATGGTAAGTTGCATTCATATTACACACTCCACATAGTTGAATAACTGTATAATATATTTTTTTTATATTTTTGCTTACACGCAGCGTTATCTCTAATTAACAGAGAGAATAATAAAAGAAAAAAAAAAGTATACAAAACCCTTTGAATTATGAGGATCGAGTAAGATTCATCAATTATATACAGTCTTTCTTTTATATTTTATAAAAGACTATTTTTATGACTCAAAATTATAACCTACCAATCATAAAAGAATAATCTTACTAATTATTTTAAAGTTTCTCTTCAATTATCAATTTTATAGTAAATGAAATTAAAGTCCTTTCCTTTTGAAAATTTTGATTTCAATTAAAGTACAAAACTTCTCCTCCTTCTTCTTCCTGATCAAACTTCTTCTGCCTCTTCAAAACTAAGTGGTCAATCATTGATAAAATTCCAAAAATGGTTTGGGAAAGTAATGATAGTCAATTGTTACGGTTGGTGTTTGGTCAACTCCTACTTAGTCCTCATGAATTCAATTCAAACCCATTTGAACCAATACTAAAAAGTATCTTGTTTTACTATTTATATTGTTAAATTTATAGATTAAAATTATATTATTTTATTAACATTATTTTAATCTTTTAAATTCATTAAATGTCGGAATAAAAATATTAGCTCTAGTTGGGCTTGACAATTATGTCCCAACCTGGTCGAATTTTTAGTTTACAGCCTGCTTTTTTTTTTCAAAATAACATCATTTTATATATATATTTTAAAAAAAATTGACCCGACCAGTTATAATCCAGGCCACATGCTAGCCTATCCCAACTTACTATGCCACCATAACTCTTTAGTCCGGCCCAACTCGGCCATTAACATGCCTAACTCTAACAATTTCAACATCTAAACTAAATTTTCTATTTTTCTCCTCCAAACATTTTCTGATTCCCCTGCAAAACCTTAAACCCTAGTTATGGCAACCATGCTATAACGCCCCCCACCCTTCGTTCTCTCTCCCTTTCTCTTTGGAACATTACCAAAAGAACCCAAACCCAAAACCCATTTGTCTCTTTATGTTTCCTATTTTAAGAATGAGGTCCCTTATGTCCCCCACCTGCTCATTACCCAGACCTCCTCTCTTCCTCGTTGTACCCTCTAAAAGATTCAGTTTTGTCTCTATCCCAATTGATTCCACTTCTATCCCACTCCAGTCCAACGTGCTTTCAGCCAAATCCTTGTTTCTCATTCTCATAACAGAGGTCTTCAATCACAGCCCTCGTGTCACTTCCCCTCCTCGTCGTCTGGCGCAATTCATGTGATTGTGGGTCCGTTGTTCGACGGCAAAACTACCACTCTTCTTCAGTGCATTCACTCTGAAACCGAACTTGGCAGGTATTTGTTGTTCCTTATGTAACCTGGGCTTAGGTTAAAGTTCTGTTCTTTGGCTCCATTTTTTTGTACCTTTGTATTTCTAATTATGTCATGTGTGATATAGCTTTGGTCTAGTGTCATGTTTGACTCTTAAGAAACTGAATGATTTTTTTTTTAAATCGTGAGGAATCTGGATTTTTATTCTGATAATTCATAGTATGGTATAATGGGTGACATTTTCAGGAGTGTTTCCTAGTCCATTGAGGAATGTGGTTATCAGAATATAGATATTACCAGCTTGCAGGTTAGCCCCCGGTTGAATAAAAAGTTAAGTATCTTTGTTTCGCGGGAAGCTTAAGCAAAGCCGTGAGGCTCTCATGGTTTACAGGTTGGAGTGTTGAACATGGGACTTGTGCTTTTTAGTTGAAAGAAAGAATGGATATTCAGGAAACACTGTGAGAAAGGGAGAAGAATTCACATTCAAATAGTTATTGTTGAGTACATTCCTGATGAATAACTGAAGACAAAATTGCTAATATTGTATGTTAAATTTGGGGTTTGAAGACTGGGCATGTTTTGTTTGAAATGTTGATAAATAAAAGCTTGATTTTTCAGAATGCAATGAGTGCCAGCTATAGGCAGAAGGGGCTTGAACAAATGGGATTGAGTCTACATTTGAAAATGAGGCAGTATGACCTGAGATCAGATTAATATAACTTTCCATCAACTTGTCTGTGCTGCTCTGCCAATATTGATACATCCAAAGCAAGTTCTCGCCCTTATGATGAAATGTTGTTGTCAATAGTGTCCTCAGGAATGGAGGTGAAACAATCTTTCCGATGCATGTAAGGTCTTTGATAAATCATCGAACCAAAACGTAGTTATCCGGACTTCTTTGATACCTAGGTATGGCCAAGATGGAAGAGTTGTGGAGGCGTTGGAGTTATTTCATTGGACAAAAGATGGGAGTTTTAAAGCAAATTATTTTACTTTTATGGCTTTCATTTCTGCTAGTAGTGAGGTTTTGTCAATAAAGTTTGGAACATTTCTCTTCTATGGAGAAGGATTGCAGTATACAGCACTAGAGGGAAGCATATTTCACTGATGGTTGATCTACTTGTCCTGCAGGGAGGTGCCAAGAAGCCTACAACTTTGTTATAAAATCACCTTGTTATGAACACCCAGTTATAATGGGTACTCTGTTTGGTCCTTGTAGAACTTGTGGAAATATGAACCCACTGAAGCTTGCAGCTAAGAAATTATTTGAAACAGATCCAGAAATTCTGGAAAGATTGTTGTGATTTATAACGCCTATGCAACTTTTAGGTTTTGGGATAGTTTTGCCAAGATCATCACTCTTAATGTGCAACAAACCAGAAGCTAGAATTGAGGATATAAATGATATGATTTTGCAAATAGACTGCGTTCTGATGGATGCAGGCTATGCTTGTGATACAAGTGGCTACTCCAAGAAAATTAAGCTTTATTTCTCTACAGTTTATTCCTTCGATGAGTAACCGAAGAAGCTTGGCTAACTGATGGAATCAAAAGTTGGATTTACTCTGCTTTCTTCTGACTTGTTGGATAGGTGGGGGACACTACGGGAGCTGTATAGTTTTATACATTTTAATGTCCGGTCAAGGTGCTTATGATTATACTCTCTTAACTATGTCAAAAGATGCAGCCTATAGGGATACCATGTTGACTTCTACTACGCTTTTCATTATATCTCAAAGAGGGACAAACAGATTTCTGTGGACTTTGTCTATTCAGCAGGGAAAAAGGTTTCAGTTGGTCAATTGTGGAGTTATCACTTATCTTTTGATTCACAATAATGTGGCTCTTTGGTGGAGCAGAAATGACCCGCAACGTGTTGCACATGCATCTCTTCTGGTTCAAAAGTCTGGCAGCATTCTTGGCAAGATGCAGGGGCTCAAGGTTTTCAATCTGTTATCCAGGGTGAAACTACTTGTTTGAGTTTTCTTTCTCAGGAAACTTGTCACTTCCTATATGAATAGCCTAGTAGGTTATTACTTTGCTTGATTCTGTTTTGATGGTGGGATCTTGCTCTTAAGCTCTGTTTTCTGCTGATATGCTGACATTATATCATTCTGGTTTGCCTGCATACCACCTTCATGGTTCTTTTGAGTGGAATTACATTTTATGAGAATAATAGGTTTGATTACCGAGTGTCACCAGATGTTCAACCATTGATTTAAGACAGTGCTTTCCTTTCATGCTGAAAGGTGGCAATTATGAAATCAAGCAAGCACACAGGATTCAATAGTGTCCCTTGATGGGGTAAAGTTGCCATGCTGGGCACTGTAAAATATTTTAATATTAATTTTAATCAATAGTATTATTAAGTCAAATTTGAATTTTTAAATTTTAATCATAATAAAAACTAAATTTTATTTATATAAAATGTAAACAACTACTTCATAATTTTAAAAAATAACTTGAAATGATACTTGATATTAACAAGTAGGGGTACTATACTGTATCAATACTAAAACTAATACAAGTTAAAATGCATTATTTGCAAATTTGCTACATTATGTTCATCTTAATGCAATTAAAGCATTTATGGATTATGTAATAATATCAATTGCTTTGATACCAATTATTGCACAAAACGGGAGTAATATTGTAAAAAAAAAAGAAATAAAAACAAAAAAGCTAAATAAGAATAAGGAAATTCAAATTCTAAATAAATAAAAATAAAAAATAAAAAATGCAAATAATAATACAAATACTAATAAATAACAATATATAGATAAAAAAAACTTAAAAAACACTATATAGAAGAAATACTAAAAGGAAAGTACTATAGATTAAAGTGTTTAGGTTAAATACAATATATAAGATTCCAAAAAAATCCAAAGAATTTATAGATCAGAAGAAGGACCTCTTTATATGGTATCTTTTACACCTCATAGGGAGTGGTCGAGTTGGTGAAGTGAGGGGTATGAGACCAAAAGGTCCTGTGTTTGAATCCTCTTATTTACATTTTCTCAATTGAGTCTGTCGTACAAGACTTGTCTAGTGCGAAATACCCAGTTGGCGTAATTTGCAGACTATTACGTCAATTTAGAAGTTTATCTAGTGCGAATTTAAAAGATAGCGACTGCGGGTTTCTCCGTTTCAAAAAAAAACTTTTACTTGTCCTGTTAAGGGTTAAGTTCTCAACAAGTTCTAGCAAATTAATATCCTTCTCGACCATCTACTTTCAGTTTTTTTTTTTGAAAGTTTTCCTCTTTTTCTCTTACTGTTTTTAACTACAATTTTCTCATTAGAGTATCAAGATGTCTCTTTTTAATATATCTAAACTACCTAAGTCTTGTTTTCTTTAATTTACTACTAAAGTTAGCCACCCTCAATTTATCTCTTACTACTATGCTCGTAACTTTTATCTTTTCTTGTAAAGTTATACATCTAATATATCATTCTCATATCTGTCATCATTAAATTATCACTATGCACCTGTTTGATAGACTAATACTTTGCTTTGCAGCGCGTAGCCGGCCTATACACTTGTTGCAATAATCAAAAATCATAATTTAACTCAGCAATCAACAATTTAAAATTAGTGTAATGTTACCTTTAAGCTCAACATTATATTCCCAAGCTTCAAAGTGAACATTTAGAGCGTGTCAGCAATTTAAGAACAGATAAATGAGAATCTCCATAGGAGCTTTAGCCATTACAAGATGAACATATGGAGATTATAATGTAGTAATCATCTTTCAAAAAAATGTAGAAATTTATTCACTAGTGAGTCCAGCAAACATCTTGTACAATACATACAATCGCTACAAAGGAAAACTCTAACCAACATACTTTGACAAGAACCAGCAGTTTTGCTGCATAAAACACTCAGAGGAAGTTGAAAAGTTAAACACAAAAAAGTTTTGTATCACTGTGTCACTAAAGATACATGAAACAGGAACTCTGCTCTTACCCAGAATCTGATTTTACATATTAATGAAGTTCAAAGAAAGAAAACCTATAACAGAAAAAACCTCAAAGACCAAACCTTGTATAGAATTCCTTGCGACTGCTCTTTCTGGCAAATTCATCAAAAACAGGCAAATCAATTAGCCCTAATCACGATCCGATACAAACTAAAACACCTGGATCAGTAAATTGTATGCAGCAGTTCACATCACCAGAGAAGCTTCGACTATGATAAACTCTGCAACATTCATATCATCGTCCTATGAATCAATTCCTGAAACGAGTGAAGACCGCAGCCGTGTAAGTACATAAAGAACAATCATACTAATGTGCGACTTAAAAGAAAGAACAAGGGCAATTTTTGAGGATGAATGCAAAGGAATTATGTAATGGGGCATCAAAATCAGTAACAAGCTCTTATATAAAATCTCCACAGGGTAATTATCCACAAAATAGTCTTTATCTGAAATCACAAAAGGCTTAATGATGGCAAGCTTACAGCTACATTCTTCCAATACATAGTTCACTAAATTCCAGACAAGTGCAAGAAAATCAAGCTGCTAATAGCTATTAATGTATTAAAAGTTATTCTAAATAATTAAGCAGTCTAACGAATTAAACGGCAAGTACATATTAAGCCTTAAGGAATTGCTGAGCACTCTAGCAAATAAGTGTTTAAAGAAATATTTGCTAGAATCCAGTTCATTCTTCAGTAAATGGTAGCTAGCAAGTTTTTCCATAATATGAAGTGAGAAACCATCTAATAATATAACTGCAGACCAAATGCCCTTTCAGCAATGTTGAGCATGCATATCACGGAGGACCAAAACAAAAATACCGAATCACTGTATTATTAACCTAGCCACGATATCAACTAGAAAATTATAACAAAATTCTAATCAGAAGATTCAGTGCAATGTATTGTAGTGCTTTACATTAGTTTGTACAAAGGATACTCCATCAGCTCATCCTGTTTATTATTATCTTTGACAACCATATGCTAATGAAGTTCAAGAAAAGATGACAAAAGGAAGTATAAAGGTTTCTCTCTCTCATAAAAGAATTTGGTAGTTGTTAGCAGAATTTTACTTACCACTATTTGATTGTCTGTTGGTAACTTTATAACCGCCAATGTAACGAGCAGTGTTTCTCGTCATAACATCTGCATTTCCAAGCCCAAAACCAAACGAGGCAGATCGTTCTAATGAGGCAGATCGCTCTATCTCTGAGGGTGAAGATCGCCAAGTGGGGTCTCCATAGAATAGACCATCGTCATTGATTTCTGTATAAACTGTGTCATAACCACCATTTGGAGTTCCACGAGATGCCAATGATGCAAAACTTGTCCCGTTGTTTCTTCCATATCCAACCACTCCTAGACCAGCATTGGAATCTGCATTGCCATTACCAAGGTTGCCAATGCTATAGCTGGCACCAACACCTCCACTTTGCCCGGGATGAGCAGTGGATCCCCAGAGTACTCCTATACTGCCAAAGGAACTCATCCCTGAACTCCCACTCCCAGAACCCATAACAGCATTAGAGCTTATGGAGCTTGACGATTGATTAATACTTCCATTAGCCCACAAACTTCGAGCAGTTGAACTTAACACAGAATTATTCCCACCATTGCCTACCCCATACACAAGTGGACTTTCATACCTGCTCATATTTCCGTTAAATGAAGGGCTCAGTCGTCCATAGCCAAGGTTCAAAGAAAGGCTTGAATTTTCTCCATAACTTGGACCCAAACCCTGTTCCAAATTAAGACCTATGCCATAAACAGCACCATATGGATAAAAGCCACTGCGACCAACAGTAACAGGACTAAACCTACCATCCATTCTAGTTCCATATCCTCCCCCTGCATTTGAATTGTATCCTTGAGTGTAACCACTGAGAAGGTTAGTGACTCTACTAGGACTGTAATTAAATACACCTAATTGGCCTCGAGTTGGCCCAGGAGATAATTCTTTAGGTACAGCTCGCTTGACCTCAACCGTTTTACCATTCAGTTCATGAAAAGTTTTGAGCAACACAGTGTCAACTGCTTCCTCCGAGTCATAAGTAATAAAACCAAAACCTCTTGGCCTTTGTGTGAAGTGGTCATACATGACCACAACATCCGTAATTATGCCAAACTGATCAAAGTACTTCTTAAAATCACTCTCTGTGACCGTTGGTGCTAAACCTCCTACAAATATCTTCTTTGTGCGTGCATGACCAGGTGATCCATAGATGCTGCTATTGTTTTTGTTCAAAACGTTCTGATCATCCCTAGGAACTGCCTTCTTTGCCTCAACCTGAAAGAGAGCGTAACAGTGAAAACAGAGACCATTACAGATGTCTACAGAACCAAGCTCACAAATTATGGAGCTCTTACAGTCAAACATTTATTAGCAAATCAAAAACACACAGCTCTGTGTTTGTAATGTAAGAATAACATTTCACAAATTGGAATCTGAATATTAAACGCACACTTCTCAGCCTTTTAATCACAAACATCGTCAAGATCTGTATTAATCAGCATGATAAAGCATCTAGTGAGGCTAATTTCATACAATGAGAAAAAATAAAAAAGTTTTAACCTTCCTTCTTTACATGACACTTCACTGATTTTCTCCAGTTCCCCATTTAGTTAAGCTATTAATTCAGTAGCTCAACAAAACATCTACTTTTCTGAGTTATTTCTTCTGCTTATTCTCAAGAAAATGATAAGGTGGAAGTAACTCAACAAAATAATGGCATCTAAACAAGTAAAGGCATTAGCTTCATCCTGTAACATGTCAGGACTCCACTTCGTATTAACATAGCTTAATGTGCCTTCCAATTATATACTCATATGCAAGTCATTCCAAAAGAAATATTTCTTCCGATAGTTTCATCCTTCTGTTGTTATAATTATGAATATTATTCTTATGCTTTGAAGAAATATTTCTTCTGTTATTCTGATCAGCGCTTGAAGTTGCATACATATACAAACTGGGACAGACAATGCTTATAATGCCTCCTGAACGCCAGAAGTTAAATATTTTACAGTCCTCACGGCAACAAGGTTTTTTTTTTCCCTTCACCCAGTGAAGCGCCTAACTTTACCTCTAAAGTAAAGACAAACTTTTACGTTTGCTCTTGTCAATATTTCAACATAAAACGTCCACCATAACGGTAATAAGATGAAACAATTTAATTATGAGATCCGGTAAGAAAGAAGATAGAATGAAGCCCACTGATTCATGCCAATGAAAAGAAAACAGCTACCACTACAATTAATCCGAATTCAAACTATGAGAATTTAACCTACAACTTACGTTTCTACCATCTATGAGGTGCTTTTCCATCACAACTCTCTCGGCAACAGCGGGATCAGCAAAAACAACAAAACCAAAGCCACGTGCACGTCCAGTAGTCCGATCCTTCATTATTACAGCTTCATTGACTTCTCCAAAAGCCTGAAAATACTCCCTAAGACGGTCTTCATTAGTGTCCCATGAGATACCTCCGACGAACAGCTTTCCAGGCTCCATTTCCATTCTGCATATGAATCCCAACAAGAAAAACTCCATCAAGCAAGAATCAGAACAACTATATAAACATTTAAACGATCATCTCAACACAGTAACATGCTTCAAACCAATCAAACGGATCTAGATGGTGACACATAATTGGTTGCTATCAAATTTAACTACAATCAAACAGCCAGTGCCAAGATACACCTTAGACAACAAAAGGCATAATCCAAAGTTGCCGGAAACAATCAGATACATGATAGCATAATGCAGATTAAATTAAGAAAAAAGGAAATACCTGTCAAAAGAAACAAAGAAAAAACTTTGGAGATATATACACTTAGATATCAGAAATGGGTACTCTTGGATTCAATCCAAACGCATATGCAACCTCTCACCGATCAAGAGCAACCCAGGATTCCTAAAGAAACAAAGTCAAAAGTAAAAAACTTCGAAAAGATATCAGAGAATGATCCAAAACCCAGAAAATTTTACGCAACTGTATGCCCAAGAAAGCTTTCTTTTTTTCTTGTTATGTCATCTTAGATTAAGTATGTACCAGAAAAAGAGCACCCAGATGGAAAACTGAGAGAATCTAAGATCTGAGAAGAGGCATACGAAGAAGAGAGGCCAGAAAAGGCCCTCCTTTTTGCTCTCTCTCTCTCTGTCCTCTCGCTCTCTATTGTCTTTTATAATTACTGTCTCTGAATCAATTAGATATGTTTTATACGAGTAACGAGTGAATTTTATGTATCACACACAAACACAACAGAGATATATAAATATATACATGGAGAGAGTTGTGCGAGAGAAAATGGGTGTGCAACGAAAATACATATGTAGTTATATACGTACGTGTATATATAGAGAGAGAAAGAGAGATTGGGATTGAAGGCTCGAGTTATGGTCTTGTAACAAAAGTTACAAAGAAAGGAAGAAGGAAGATGGCGACTTTCATCTAAGTCTCGTATTTAAAATCATCTCCAAGTTTAGTTTTTTTTTTCTTCTTCTAATATTTACTGTTTAGGACCTTCATTTTAGTTTTCTTTGTAATAAGGCAGTTTTTATTTATTTGATTCTCATACTTTGGCCCTCTTATTTTACATTTCTCAACTTTCCATCCCTTGATTTGTCATCTAAGCACACCTACCCTTTCTTTATTGTAGGGAAATTAAAATATCTCACATTTTTCTTTTTATTTTTTAAGTAATTGGATATTACATATATTATTAATATCAATGTAAAGCTTAAGTCTAAAAGTTATGGTTATTATATGTATGGTAAGTTGTATGCATATTACTAAAATAAATACTACACATAATTGAATAATTTTATAATATACTTTCTTATATTTTAATTGTGGTTGATCAAACAAATTCTTTTTAATTAAAATTAAATAGAAATAATTTCATTTCATTAATTTTAAAAGAAAATTTTGGAAATTTTTATTTCAATTGAAGTTCAAAACTTTCTAGTACACAATTGATAGATGTAAATTGCAAAATGATTATATAATATGGTTTATTTCTAATTCAAGTTTCAACCACATAATTAATAAAATTTTAGATCATAAAATTCTAAACGTAAACGACTCAAAGAATCTAAAATTATATTAGATGAGATAATTGCTTCAAATGGAGGTAAGGAATGAAGAGGATGCATGCATCATAAACACTTTTGAAAGAACTTAAGAACTAAGGTGGTGATAGTGAAAATGTCCAAAAGTTTATAGGTTTAAGTGAGAAATCATAACACAGTAATTGGTGGATTTACTTGGACAAAAAGGGTTTTCAATAGACAAGATTGGTATATGGATGAATCAAATGGTGGATTGATTATCACCGTTAAATAAAATATTTTTTAAAATTATATTTTTATTTATAATATGGGTAAAAGACATGAACGAAGAAATCTTTAAAAAAGTTTATAATTTTTTAAAAATAGTTCCATTTAAAAAGAACGATGAAGAATACGTAATATGAATATCAAATGTGAACTAATCAAATGTTACTAATATGATTACTTAACTTAGTTTTTAATATAACTAAAATCAATTAAATTTAACTTAAATTAATACTTTAAAATAAGACATGTACTAATGATCATCCACAATGATCTTAGAAAATAATAAAACCAAGAACTAGCCAGAAGATCAGGAGTTTAATTTAATTAATTTGTAAAAATGTGAACCCAAGTATTTTGTAAAATGTGAGCCCAACTATTGTATTTTGTATCAAGCCCAACATAAGGGCCCAAGTAGAAAAAACAATTTTCATTTAGATTATTTAACATGACATACAATTTGCACCAAAGACAACCATAAATGACCAATTTGAAGATTAATTTGAAAATATGAAATGATAAAAAAGGACACCGAGAAGTATATATATAAGGAGGAAGTTCAATACAAGGAGGAAGTTCAAAACAAAGGGGGAGAACTTCTTCTTCCACTCTTTCTTCTCCAAGTTCTCCTTAATTCTTGCTCCTCTAAGACCTTGAACATCCCTTCCTTCTTCTAAACCTTGGTATAGTGCCTAAAGCTTCCAAAGCCTTCTCCGTTCCCCTCAAAACCAAAGCTTCCTACGAGGTTTTGTTATTTGTAACAACCATCTTATTTGAGTAAAACCTTTGTCTATGATCCCTTTTTCTTTTCTTTCTTTTTCAAAACCCTCAAAGTTTATGTATTGGTTAACATGTATTAAAAATTTTGTTTGAAAGTTTAACGTGAGCTAATGTGAGCCTTAATGTGAGTTTATTTGCACTTATTTACTTTTGAGCACAACTTTTAGTAGACCGGCTCTACCGCCCATTAAGCTTTTGTATTTGCTTTAATATTTCATATTTGCTCTTTCTATTTACCTATTGCATCTTGTAGCAATCGACTATGCAGCCCATCAAGATGTAATATAATTTATTTGTTTTAATATCTACGATATTACTTATGTTGAGTATTATAACATGTAGTGGTTGACTTTGTCGCCATCATGTTATTATATTCAATACTTATTTCTAGTTGCTTTAATTTGCTTTAATATTTGCCCATATTTGCTTATATTTGCTTTATAATATTTGCATATATTAGCTTTTAATGCTTTATTCATGTTAACTTAATATTTGACAAAGTAACTCATCAAAATACTAAGTGGAGACCCTTTTAGGTTAGAGGAGCAACACCTGCAACTGTTAGATTAGGTCCACAGCAACAACAACTTTTTATTTGCAAACCAACGTAGGAATGAGATTAGAACCAATAGGAACGAGTTCTTAAAAAGGTTCTAAAAAGACAAAGCCAAGTTAGGATTTAATTATAATTTACCCAATTTAAGCCTAGAAACCTCTTTACAAAAGTGAGCCTTTTCCTTTTCTTGAGCGAGCATTTGATTGTGATTTAGGTAAAATCCTTTGAAGACTTAAGGTTTATCCTTAATTATCCTTAGAGCCCTTCAAAGCTTTCTACAACAATACCCAGTAGAAATATCGCCGACCCTTTAGAGCTTTTTGTTTCTTCCTGGTGTGCCCCCCTGCCCTACCAACCACAAACCCCCCCGGTCTCGGTGTTATTAATAGGCTAATCTAACAGACTTACATGTCTGTTTAAGGGCTAAACTAACTAGACCACCTACCCTTAATGAATAGAAGTCAATAAACTTAAAGCAATAGACAATAATGAAGCGTTCCAAAAGGGCTTATTTGAATCTTCTCTAAACATTACTTTAGTTATCTTTGTACCACTTGAAATAAGAGAGTTTTTACACCTAAATTTTGATAACAATTCAAAATTTTTGTCTTTCAAATAAGAAGGGTCTTTTACAAAATGTAAGGAGATTACTAAAATTAATGTTTGGACTGGTTCCCTTCTCGATACACATGTTGAATACGAACAGTCCAATTGCGCTCCAACATTTCCCGGATATCCTGCATCAAAAAGTTAAGCTTGGTCAAACAACCAGTCGAAGAAGAGAGAATATTAATAACCTCTAAGGAGTCTGACTCAAGGATTAGACGTCAGACTCCCGATGTCCACGCCAAGTGGAGGCCCGCCTGTACCCCTTGTAATTCGACAGTTAAAGACGAACAACGACCTATATTAGTGACGAAGCCACCACAACATTGCCCAGCGGCATCCTTGAGTAACCCCCCAGCTGTTCCCCTCTCCATCCCAAGTTACACGGCTCCATCGGTATTTAATTTTATCCACCCGTCCTGCGGTAGTTGCCAACTCACTTCGTACCCGACTGACAATCCCAAAGTCGGTATAACTCGGCCGGTCACTTCCTGGGCTTTCGCGATCCATTGAACATAATCTAACACTATACGATGGCCTTCCCCCGGCCAGACAAAATCTGTTTCAAAGATGCTACGATTCTGCCATTGCCATAGAAACCAACAAGTTACTCCATAAACTGTAGCCCAGGTACCCACATGGTGGCGATGTGATGAGTAATATTGGAGCCCAGCCACGTGTCCATATCTTGTTGAAAGAAATCATCCACTACTGCCCCGGGGTGAAACTATCATCCACTACTGCCCCGGGGTGAAACTTACTCCAGAAGGCAGTCACCCGGGGACAATCCCTTAGTGCATGCAGTGAGGACTCAGCCTGTCCACAGTGGTTACAACTGTTATCCGTAGTGAGATGTATTTTAGGTGCATCAACCTCTAATACTAATAATAGGATCGTGAACTAATATGAGGTAATAATAGAAAACTTTGAAAATTCTATACATAATTGGGAAATTCTTAAATTGCAAAAGGATCAAATCTACTAACAATCAGAGTCCAAACTATTTCAAAAAATTGATTATATCATTAAAATTGAAGAACGTGATATTCCTTTGTCCAAGCCCTTTGAATCCATTCATTTGTTAACTTAAAGCTCAATGAACAAACATAAAGAAAAAGGTTTTAATTACATCCATATAAGGTTAGTGCAAATGAGAGTGAAGCCCCTTATAAAAAGAGGACTAAACACTTCCATTCTTATGGTTTTGAGAGACGCTAGCTTCTACACCTTTCAAAATTCCCTACTAAGTTCCATAGAGTCTAGTTTTTGAATTGACTCAATATCGTTTGATTGCTATACAAATTTGACTATCTCTCTTAGAGACGAAAACATCTTAGATGCCTTAATTTTTCAAATCAAAACACATAACTACATAATGAACATAAGATCCATCCTTATAACTTTGATTTACAAAATCACTTACAAAGCCATGAACACTGCGTTTGTGTCCAAAGCCCTAATCTATAGTTAGAAAGGTGAAACTCTATTCTTACAAACAGATATAACAAAATCCATTACTATTGTCCTAAAATCCATAAAGTGGAAAGACATCAACCTGCATGAGGAATGGATACTTAAAGGTGCAACAGATCCAACCAAAAGTCTCTTTAAGTCCAAACACCAAAATCAAAGAAGTAAAACAATACTTAAATGAAAAGGCAATTCGTGAGAAAAATATTTAATGATAGTGTTTCAACATCAACTATTGAGATAAGAAGAGTCTTTAGAATTGTATATGTGATCAATATCCCTAATAAAGACTTGCTTAGGCATTTAATGTTCGACATCTCATCTTCAAGCCTCCAATGATTATAGTACAACAAAAACATTCAACAAACTATTTATAAAAATAGTGTGCCACAATCTCCTCCATCACCTCGATCAGTCTCTTGAATCATTAAAAATGTGAACAATGAGTTGTATGTCTTAGAAAAAGATTTTAAGGCAAACAAAAAATATTTGCATGATGATTTTTACTCCCTAGAAAATTAAAAAAAATTATGATTTTTTAATAACTTCTTAAAGCAACAAAAAGTAAATTCAAGAAAAATATTATGTGTTTGTCAACAACCATAAGGTGCATATTTTGTTTTTTTTATAGGTTTGAAATGTACACCTAGGAAAATAACATAGAATATCATTTTAAAGCCATTAACAATAATACTAAAAAAAGTGTGGGAGAAAAAATTGCAATAAAAAAACCCTCCTTTCTGTAACTTAAGATTCTTTACAAACAAAACATAGTTGCAGCATCCCTTTTGAAAATCAGAAATGAAAGTAAAATATGAATCTCAAAGACCTTAAAAACATTATGTGTCAGAACAATTACATCATTACTTATTTACATTCTCTAAGTGGACAAGTGTTTAGAATAAATAAAAGTTTAGAAAATCTAATAATGATCACCAAAATATAGTCAGTCAAAACTCCTATCTTTAAGTCTTACGAAGTGACTAACAATAATTTGAGCCAATTTAGGAAAATGAATAATGAAGAATTTCTCAATGCCATCCAAAGCCAATTGAATAAGATAAATGAAAACATAGTTTGTGATTCTCCAAAGTCCTCAACATCTAAATTTTGAACACTATTAAAATTAGGAGTTAAACTAGGGTCAAAGTTACTAGCTTCTAAAAGTGAACGTAATTTAGCAAGAGAGCAATAGTTAAATTGAGAGCCTCCAGACTTCTTTTCCAATTGTGAATAAAATTCATTGGCAACAAAACCCATTAGATAAAACCTGTTGACCCTGACATAGACACAGATCAAAAGCCCTATGTCTTACAATATACTAGGTACAATGCTTCTTCTGTCTATGAATGGAATATCAATGGAATGTCTGAATACAACATTTTAATGTGCACTAGTGGTCTTGTGATTCCTTGTTGATTAGCATTGAACCCTAGTCTTATAAAGTCTTCTTTGATGCCATCCTTGGTTCCTTTCTTCTGCCATGGATATCTCTATAACTTCTTGGTGTCTTCCTTTTCCAATCTCCCTCTTTTGTTTGGTGATGTCAGAAACTTATGTATCTAAAAGTTTGCTTTAACTCCTACTTGCTCTTATGTACGTCCACCTACAATCAAATAAAAAAAGTGTTAGAATCCTTAAATCAAAGCAACTCAAACTGCACTAGATGCTAATTTATCAATCCCTAGTAATGACACAAAAAATTTGGTAAAGTTTAATTTAAACTTATCTATATCGCTAATATACAAATCGTATCTTATAGTATAAAAAGTATTGTTCCCACAATGATTGTATTAGTCACCTAATAATTCTTGTAACACTTCGTTTCAGGTCAACAATATGATAATATAATGATAAATTAAATTAAATTGATAACTGAATAATTGAATAAGCGACTATGAATAATTGATTAAGCAATGATGAAAATTGGGAATTACTTTTATCTTTATTTGTTTTCACTTCACCTTCTTGATTCAACACTACTGAACCATAGATATCCAATAATTGAGATTACTCTCTCTCGAGATCTAACCAAGTATTCTCAATTAAATAGAAAGAAATTAAATTGTGACTTCTTGATCTATCAAAACTCCTCTTACTTATCCAATTAAATTTGAAGTAATCCTATGGGTAACTAATAAACAATTAAAATCTATATTCAATTACCTGTTAATTTGATGTTTATAGATCTATTACGGTACCAGGTCTCATTATGCAACACAACACAGATGATTCAACCTGATCTCTTGATTCAAATTGACTATAAAATAATAAATATCACAAATATATTCTACTAAAACAAGAATGTAAAAGTTTAACAAATAATTCAAAAGTAATCCCTAAAGGAAGTTTAGCAATCCATACCCAACATATATCCCAATCGATTCATCAATAACATTCAACAACAAGGAAAGAAAAGAAAAGAGTAGAAGTTTAAATTCTAAATGTCTTCTTTTCTTTCACCTTGAGATGGAAAATTTTGTAGCTAGTGTTCTTCAGGAGTTTGATCTCTTTGATCTCCTGTTTGAAGTTTCCAGGTGCTTCTTTGATTTTTTTTCTTTTCCTTTTATACTCTTGATCCTCCTATGGTATCTCCACTTATTTTTCCTTCCAAAATCATCAAAAACATAAAAATCTCATGACCAAGAATTATGGCATTTGTACAATCATGCACAACTTCCTACACATTCTCTCTATCACAATCATGCATGGTATGCACGATTATGACATAGGATTCAGCAAAGTTCCTGCTGCTTTTATGTATAATGATTGTGACCCAACTTGTTTTCTAGCTCTTTCTTCTTTTTTCTTCAATTTTTTTGTCTCCACTCATTATCAAACATGTTAACCATCTCTTAAAGCATACAATTAAGATCAAAATTTTGCCCTAATCAATAACAATCAAACAAAACACACAAAATACTAACAAAAACAAAAATCTAATTCCTAAACACAAGATTATCACATAAAAAACAATTTAAAACACACTTTAAAGCCTGTAAAACACATTATAATTTACACCTATTATCTTCCCCACACTTAAAATTTTGCTTGTTTCAAAGCAAAACTAAAACTGCAAAACAAACAAACACACAGTCATGCAACAATGTAATAATGGTATAATGGCATAAAAATTTATAAAATTAACTTAGCCACAAGCATCGTTCCATTTATATCCAAGTGCTTTGATTTAAATACATATTTTAACCAAAATATTGACACACATATTCATACAGCTATGACACTTGTAAATATGCACTCATTATTATTTTCCAAATTGAAAAGGTAAGTCACCACTAAATAACTATTCGTGGACATTTCTTGATATATAAAAGGAAGATGAATATGTTCACTTTTATTGAGAATACCATAGTTTTTAGATTTTATTTAACGATAACTTAATCTTTTGAAGCGAAGACAAATACCTTATCATAAAGTCCCTCAGTTACTTAACTAGGTTGCATTCTATCAAGTTTGATTAGAGTGTCATTCTAACTTTTTAACGTGAAGAAAAATATTTTGTTGTAAATGTTCCCAGGTTATTCAGTTGTATCATAATGCACAATTGGCTACTATATCTATTCTTAACCCAATTTTTTTTCAAAAAGGGCCAACGAAATAAGAAATTTATTTAATACATTTATTCAACACATTTTTTTAAACCTACATCATTTCTTCCTAGTCAATCACTCCCATGAAAGACTATTAATAATGCCTACCAATTTTAATAAATTTAATTATAAATGCATCCAAACAAATTTTATAAGTGAAGGAGTAGGTACAATATTCTAATTAACGTGCATATTTACTTAAAAACACTTAAAACACGAACTTTAAAAATTAAGGTTTCTTTACAATTTAAGTGATCATTTTCATAATTAAGTTAATTCCTTTCAATTTTATGTCATGACACATTCAATTATGACAAGCAATAAATTTATAACGCCATTAATATTTAACATTTAACCTTTAATATAGCCAAATATTCTAAGTAATACATACGTAAGAGACTAATTATTATAAATGACAAATAATATTTTTTATCTGTCATAATCCAATTCTTGCTAAGTTAATATTTAAAAATAAAAAAGAGAGTAAACTCAATTTTAATAAACTCTCTTGTCCTATTACATACATTCACTTTTAATGATTTTCTTTTGAAAAGAAGTGAAGAAATAATTTTCTTTTTTATTAAAAAATTTAGATAAATATTTTAATATTTAAAATTATTGAAAATTTATTTTTAGTTTCTAATTTTTAATAAAAATAACAATAAAATATATGCCACATAAATATAATAGGTAAATTAATTAATATGATAAATTAATTTAATTTAATTTAATACTTAATTTTTAATTGATTTACATATAATATAATATTATTTATGTTACGTTGAATGTAAATTACATGTCTTTTAAGCTTCGGACAAAATTGGATTAAAAATACGATGAAACCTCCGACGCTTTGACCGGACATGTCTTGTCGTTCTCCTCCAAACTTCTTCTCCTGCAAAACCCTTAAACCCTAGTTGTGGCAACCATGCCATAACGCCTCCCACCCTTCGCTCTCTTCCCCTCTCTCGTGGGAACAATATCAAAAGTCCCCCAACCCAAAGCCCGTTTATCCCTTTATGTTTCCTATTTTAAGAATGAGGTCTCTTATGTCCCCCACCTTCTCATTACCCAGACCTCCTCTCTTCCTCGTTGTACCCTCTAAAAGATTCAGTTTTGTCTCTAACCCAATTGATTCCACTGCTATCCCACTCAGGTCCAACGTGCTTTCAGCCAAATCCATGGTTTTTCATTCTCGTAACAAAGGTCTTCAATCACAACCCTCGTGTCATTTCTTCTCCTCGCCTTCTGGCGCAATTCATGTGATTGTGGGTCCCATGTTCGCCGGCAAAACTACCACCCTTCTTCAGCGCATTCACTTGGAAACCGAACTTGGCAGGTATTTGTTGTTCCTTTTGTAAATTGGGCTTAGGTTAAAGTTCTGCTCTTTGGCTCCATTTTTTGTATCTTTGTATTTCTAATTATGTCATGTGTGATATAGCTTTGGTATAGTGTCATGTTTGACTCTTAGGAAACTGAATGAATATCTTTTTTTTTTCTTTAAGTCGTGAGGAATCTGGATTTTTATTGTGTTAATTCTTAAAATGGTATAATGGGTGACATTTTCGGGAGTATTTCCTACTCCATTGAGGAATGTGGTTATGCGAACATAGATATTACCAGCTTGCAGGTTAATGCATGCCCCCAGTTGAATAAAAAGTTGAAGGATCTTTGTTTCTCGGGAAGATTGAGCGAACCTGTGAGGCTCTCATTGCTTACAGGTTGGAGTGTTGAACATGGGACTCGTGCTTTTTTGTTGCAAGAATGGATATTCAGGTAAAAGAATGAGAAAGGGAGAAGAATTCACATTCAAATGGTTATTGTTGATTACATTCTCGATGAATTCCTGAAGACAAAATTGCTAATATTGCATGTTAAATTTGGGGTTTGAAGACTGGGCATGTTTTGTTTGAAAAGTTGATAAATAAAAGCTTGAATTTTCAGAATACAATGACTGCCAGCTATAGGCAGAAGGGGCTTGAAGAAATGGGATTGAGTCTACATTTGACAATGAGGCAGTATGGCTTGAGATCAGATTAATATAACTTTGCATCAACTTTTAGGGTCTGTACTGCTCTGCCAAGATTGATACATCGAAAGCAAGTTCTTGCCCTTATGATGAAATATTGTTGTCAATAGTGTCGTCAGAAATGTGTTTGAAGTGAAGCAATCTTTCTGATGCATGTAAGGTCTTTAATAAATCATTGAACCAAAATGTAGTTATCCGGACTTCTGTGATATGTGGGTATGGCCAAGATGGAAGGGTTGTGGATGTCTTGGAGTTATTTCATAGGACAAATTATTTTACTTTTATGTCCGTCATTTCTGCTTGTAGTGAGGTTTCGTCAATAAAAGTTTGGAACATTTCCCTTCTATGGGGAAGGATTGCAGTGTTCAGCACTAGAGGGGAGCATATTTCACTGATGGTTGATCTACTTGTTCCTGCAGGGAGGTGCCAAGAAGCCTACATCTTTGTTATTAAATCACCTTCCAGTTATAATGGGTAATCTATTTGGTCCTTGTAGAACTTATGGAAATATGAACCCACTGAAGCTTGCAGCTAAGAAATTATTTGAAACAGGTCCAGAAATTCTGGAAAGATTGTTGTGATTTCTAATGCCTATGCAACTTTTAGGTTTTGGGATAGTGTTGCCAAGGTCAGGGTTAACTCACAAGCTAGAATTGAGGATATAAATGACATGATTTTGCAAATAGACCGCATTCTGACGGACACAGGCTATGCTTGTGATATAAGTGGCTACTCCAAGAAAATTATGCTTTATTTCTCTACAGTTTATCCCTTTGATGAGTAACTGAAGAAGCTTGGCTAACTGATGGAATCAAAAGTTGGATTTACTCTGCTTTCTTCTGACTTGTTGGATAGGTGAGGTACGCTATGGGAGCTGTATAGTTTTATACATATTAATGTCTTGTCAAGATGCTTATGATTATACTCTCGTAGCTATGTTAAAAGATGCAGCCAATAGGGATACCATTGCCAACTTCTACTACGCTCTTCATTATATCTCAAAGAGGGGCAAACAGATTTCTGTGAACTTTGTCTATTCAGCAGGAAAAAAGGTTTCAGTTGGTCAATTGTGGAGTTATCACTTATCTTTTGATTCACAATAATGTGGCTCTTTGGTGGAGATGAAATGACCTGCAACGTGTTGCACATGCATCTCTTCTGGTTCAAAAGTCTATCAGCATTCTTGGTAAGATGCAGGGGCTCAAGGTTTTCAATCTGTTATCCAGGATGAAACTACTTGTTTGAGTTTCTTTCTCAGGAAACTTGCAACTTCCTATATTAATAGTCTAGTAGGTTTTTACTTTGCTTGATTCTGTTTTGATGGTGGAATGTTGCTCTTAATTTCAGTTTTCTATTGATATGCTGACATTATATCATTCTGGTTTGCCTGCACACCACCTTCATGGTTCTTCTGTGAAAATATTTTCCTGGATTGTTTTGAGTGGAATTATATTTTATGAGAAAATAGGTTTGATTGTATCCAGATGTTTGAATATTGATTAAAGACAGTGCTTCCCTTTCATGCAGAAAGGTGGCAATTATAAAATCAAGCAAGGACACAAGATATGGATTGGATTCAATAGTGTCCCATGATGGGGTAAAGTTGCCATGTTGGGCATTATCCAATTTGTCATCGTTTAGACAAAAATTTGGTTCTGTTGCTTATGAACAGGTATTCCAATCCCTACTAGATTCTATATGTTTCTTTGATGAATGGTAAAGTGAATACTATTATGGAGTTTGGTATTCTATTATGGAGTTGTGTGCTGTTGGCAAGCAATGCGTATACGGTTGTTCAACCCTTTTTTCTTATTGTTCTTTATCCCTTCTCCTCGCCCTATCATTCACGGGATTCAGCCAATTGCCTTGATCATGAGATATCATTGAGAAATAGGAATGTGTGTTATCAAAAATTTTCTTGCAATTATTTCTAGTATGGAATGCCACAAGTGCAAGACGTCATTATCATGTCAGAATCTTTCTACCTTTATATCCTATCATTCATATGCACCAGGAATTTTGATAATAGGGTGATCAGAATATGGTTCATGAAAAGAATTGTCCATTTTACTACCCGCCAAATTGATGATATTCCGAGAAATGTTAAAAACTTCAAATACGAAGATGCTTGGAACTTCCTGAGATTCGATGTTGATTTGGGATTTACTAATGATAAGTAGTCGGTGACAGCTAGATGTTATCGGCATTGATGAAGCACAATTCTTTGAAGACCTGTATGATTTCTGTCGTGAAGCTGCTGATCAACATGGTAAAACTGTAATAGTTGCTGGCCTAGATGGTGACTATTTGAGGTACTACTTCTTTCTATTTGGCAACCTTAATTTGCTCAATTGTACGCTCGTTACTTATCTGGAATGTTGTTAGCAGGAGGAGTTTTGGTTCTGTGCTTGACATCATTCCCCTTGCTGATTCTGTAACCAAGTTGGCCGCGCGTTGTGAACTGTGTGGGAAACGTGCATTGTTTACGTTAAGGAAAACGGAGGAGAAGCAAAACGAACTGATCGGTGGGGCTGACGTTTACATGCCGGTATGTCGCTGGCACTATGTCAGTGGCCAAGTTGCCATGGAAGCTGCAAGAGTTGCACTGGAATCGCAGGCAGTTCAAAGTGGCTCTCAGGTTTAACTCCCAAGCAATTTACTGGAATGTTGCTGACTGGAGCATCCTGGCATTGGAAAATCACTTGTATTTTGTTCTTGTACAAGGTTGTAATAGTTTGATTAGCGTTAGGATTTATGTTCTGGTAGTAATGACTCCTAGCGAGAAGGGTTAAGGAAATTGCTGCCAATTCGTGGCTTATAGTGCTTTCTTGACTATTTTCTCAAAGTTAACATTTTTCTTGATGAATATTTCTTATTATTACTAGTTATTAAAATATACTTTCTTGAAATTTAACATTTGACTTTACTTTCAATGGATTAATAATGAATAAAATTTACTTTTTTAATTTCTAATTATTAATAATATTATTCATTATTAAAAATTACTTTAAATTTTAACATTTTATTTTCTTTTCAGCCAATTAATAATATTTGAAATTTTTTATTGTTACTATTATTAATAATCATTAAAAAGTATGAATAATGCTTAAACTTTAAACTTTAATTTTAATTTTAATTTTAATTTTTATTTTCCTTCAAATCATTGAATATTAGAATTAGATCATTATAAAATTAATTAAAAATTAAATAAATTTAAAATATAATTAAAAGAATTATCATTATTTTTTAAAAGATTTAAATTTTAACTAAAAATTATTAAATGAATATTAATGAGTTTATTTAATTTATAAAAATTAAAATAATTAAAAAAAGATGCTTCAATAGGTTGCACATTTTTAAAAAATAGGGATGTTGATCCGGCCTACCCAACCCGTTATTTATTGTTTAAAAAAAAATTAAAACGTCATTTTAAACAAAATAAGTCATTTCGAAAAAATTAGACAAACCAACCATAATCGACTCATGACCTAACCATAACCCGATTACCTCAAGCTAAAAATAGACCTGACTAGACAGGTCGGACTATTATTGCCATCACTATTAAAATTTAAAAAGAATAGTTAATGACTTAATTTTCAAAAATATAAAAGATTTAATCAATTGATCATATTTTTCAAAATTCCCTAAAATATTGATCGCTTCAATGGTGCCTCAGAATTGCAGAATCACATCAAGGCTTATGAAAGCCGTTCAGTCCCGAAAGATGGTGTTTTCATGACAAAGTATCCTCATTGGCACGACCTATGTTCAACGCCTCTCCCAAATACGATGTGATATACGACCCCCCCGTCGACGGAGGAGCTAACCGGAACTCGGCGACCATATTCAACGATGACACGCAATTATTACTTTGCAATTTACAAATGCCAAACTGGGTACTTTGCCCCAAATCATTAAGTGATTTCCTTGGGAAATCACGTCGAATCAAAAAAAATAGTTATGATTACAACAAAAGAATTACGCAATTCAGAAAAAGAATCAAAGCAATTAGAAGATTTTTTTAAAAATGTATGTCTCATGGCCAGTCCCAAATTGTAATGGCGGCAACGCCGCTACACAAGGCGATGGAATATGAGACCTGCCGGCGCGGACGGAGGAACTCTCACGAGGACCTCAACGTCCTCGGGCATCGATTTCTGACGTTTACTTAGGGTTTTGCAAACATTCGGTGTATAAGTTTGCCCCTGTTCAAAGATGGAACTTTTCGCAAATTCCCGTCAGATCTGCTTGCGAACGAACAGAAATTCGAGACCCTAAAAGCAATTCTGTGGAAAACCAAAAGCACTGGAGATGTTGTGATTTGAAAAGTGGCTGCAATGGTCACAATTTATAGAAGGGCTTAGGGTAATTAGGGTTTTTGAATTTTAACTTGTGAGTTGAGGCTTAGACTCAGTGTTGCAGAAGAGGCCCAATTCGTACGGAAGAAAGAGTTGCTGTCAATAACTGAAGCCTAGTATGGTGAGCCCAACAAGGAATTCTTATTTACCTTCTATCTTTTTCTTTATCCAATTTTCATTATCTTTTTTTTTAAGAAACGAAAAGTAACCCGTAGTTGTTATCTTTTAAATGCGCAATAAGTAAACTTCCAGATTGACACAATAATCTGCAAATCACGTCAATCAGGTATTTCGTATTAGACAAGTCATGTACGACAGAATCGACCGAGATAGCGTAGGTAAGGGAGATTCGAACATAGGACCTTTTAACGCTATGCTTCCCACTCCACCAAATCGACCATCCCCTTGGAGACCCAATTTTCTTTTCTTTTCTTTCTTTTTTTTTCTTCACCTAAAAGAAAGATACTAATATTCTTAAATTCCGCAATTAAGTCTAGGCTTGAACTGTACTAATACAAAAACAACAATCTTGGTTCGAATTGACTAAATTTTAGACCAAACTCGAACTTATTTTTAAAAAAACTTAAGCTTTAAATTGAGTTTAAATTTGAACTGCTTAATTTGAACTGATTTATACTCAATTAAGCCTAGACCCGATCAAACTTCAACTCGCCCAAGCCTAATCGGGCTCATTACCATCCCTAATTACTACTCCATAAAACATAAAGAAATTGCTTTTCCTTTATTAGCTTTGACGTAGATGATGAAGTAGAGGAAGTAAAATGCTTGTCCAAGATGAGAGAAACTTGGAAAAGGTGATAGAAAAATTATATTATCCATTTATAAATTGATAATTGTATTATCGATTTCGAGATAGAACTTACAACAGAGCTTCAAGCATTTCAAAGAAAATTATGAGCATTATGTTAATGCATAAATTCCACACATCTATACAGCCTAAGAAAATCCATGGATTCTGTAGTTCTACTAGCAATTATTTTATATGAAGAAAATCCATGAAAGCACGTAGCTAACAAAAATTGGAAGCAACAAAAGCTGCAACAAGCCATCTGGCATTAACCATCTTCACTGCAGATTGTGAACCAAAAGTAGCATTACATTAAGATCAAGGTGGAACTGAGAAACTGATGCCAATACAAGAAATCTTCTTTAAAAGTGGGTTCAAGGTTTAATAATCCCTTTGTAAACCCACCAGCTTTTAGGTGAAATTGAGCTACATGTAGCATTTCCTTTTCTCATTCACCAGCTTCATTCAGTTCAACATTCAAAGCTGCTCTTTTGCACAAGCATCCTTAACATTTTGCTCTGTACAGAAATCCCACAAGAAACATAGCATAAAACATTAGAATTGGCTAGGTATTGCTTAAAACTATTATATTCAAGCAAGATAAGTATTCTTTATAATTGAAGTAAATGTGTACGTTTTTCAAGTCAATTCTCCAACAGCACTGAGAAGTTGCATACAAGACAATTCTAGTGCAAGGGGATTATTTTCTACACGTGAATCTGCGATATTACAATCTATGCTCCCTGTCTACTAAATTTAGAGATGTTACACAGATTTTGCACAAGCAGAAGGCTTGAAGTGGCCTACTACAAAGTCAGATGAAAGCAAGTTAATATCACTGTTCAAGTTAGTGACATCAAAGAAGAAAAATAGCATGCTCATAACTTACATATACTTGAAAAGGAGCTCAGTGAATTCCATTTCTTGTATGTGGCTTGACCACAGTGTTCCTTTCTTCAATAATGAAGGAAAGAAGCCTGTATAAAATAATTCACACAAAGTCATTAAATGCTCCAACTAGTATTCACTTTCATGATATTGTTCAAAAGATCTACAGATATGAAATAAAGAACGGGAAGTCGTTACTAACAGGCAAAATCATTTGTTTTCACCTCCATCATTGTTGGCAGAAAATGTCTTTAGTTCTTCAGGTATATTATTCAAGCCTGGATTTAGGGAATCACAAGTAAGTCGAACCAAAGTGAAAAGCGAACTATTATATGGATGCTTAAACCTTATAATTCGATCAAGCAACAATGAGAATTTGTACCTCCAGTTTTACTTTGGTGACCTGCATCTGCAGTCTTTGCCACATCAGAATTTAGTGCCCTAGCAA
This sequence comes from Erythroxylum longipes, assembly GCA_027563885.1. Lineage (NCBI taxonomy): Eukaryota > Viridiplantae > Streptophyta > Magnoliopsida > Malpighiales > Erythroxylaceae > Erythroxylum > Erythroxylum longipes. Next base: position 3,525,557 of record JAOQMS010000178.1, read on the forward strand.
TCCGTTTAATATGATTCAACTGTAATTTCTTAGGTGGACTACCTGAACCACTTGTTGGATGAGTAAACTTTTAAGAAGCAGACCAAAATAAAATACAACTCACCAATTAAATCCATACCATAAATATAAAAAATATATCAACACAAAAACAACATTATTTGTGCTTACAACTGGAGGTTGCATTTTGTCCTCGCAAAATCAACTCTGCATCAATTTTCTGATTTTCAACAACATCCACAGGAGCATGAAGTGACCGTGCAAGATGTTTTATATGGATTAGAAGTGGCCTTTTAGGCAATTGAGACAATTTATCAGCTGGAACTTCCAGGGCTACAAAATAAAGCACCAAAGAATATTATCTTATCTATTTTGTATGAATCAACGGTTTATAATTTTCATGTTGAAAGGAACAACAACAAGGCTTACCCAGAGTTTTCATCATTGTCGCACACATACTTTGTTGTCTTTGATCAGTAGGAATGCGGACAACTTGATTGCATAAATTATTACTACTGGAGATAGAGGCCACCTCATGATACTCATTACTCGGGAGCATAAGAATTTCATCATTGGTTGCAATACTTGGATTGGTCTGAAGGTCTAAACGAGCAACTTCAGCTCGTTGTCTCCGAAGCTGATAATTCCTACGCCTTCTGGCAAGGTGTTTCTCCCTCTCTTCAACACTCATAGACTGTCTTCTTTGTCTGTCCCTTAATCTCCGCTTTTCTCTTTCCTGCTCCTTCTGCAAATTCCTCATCGATGCCCTTTCTGACTGTTCCATTATGATCTTCTAGTCCTCTTCCAATCATTAAAAAACTTCAGAGTCTTGACTGGATTTCACCCTATCCTTCTACAAGCACATACCGACTCTCATGAAATCAAACATTTGCAGAAGATCTTAAAATATATTGACTTCACAATTAGAAAGAATATACAACATAAATATTAAAGCTTCAAAGATGTTCACATGAAAATGAGGAAAGCATCCCCAATGCCACAGCAAACTTGACATAAATCATATGAAAGTAGGTTCGAAACAATATAAATAGACAAGGCCGCATAGTCATACCAACAATGTACAACAAACCATTCAGGCAAATTCTGCTAAGAGCAATCTACAAACGTCATGTCTGGGAGGAACTCACATTGTCATGCATAAACAAAATGAACCAATAAATGAAGAATCTACAATAACAAAAGAAATCCTAATAAATCAACCAACCCGTTATCGAAACCAAAACATATGAAACAAAGACAACCCAAGATTTAGAAGATCAAATGGGAAATGGGATTGGTCAAAGAAAGCATTTTGAGATTGAGAAAGACAAAAAGCGCTCACCTTTTCCGCTGGAGGATACTAATCTGTAAGAAGACAGCCAGAGAGCAATAAACATGTGAAGCAGGGAACATGTAGAATCCGATTTAAAGCTGAGCTCAGTTATGGGATTGGGGGGTCAGTTGGTCAGAGCCCTTTTTTGGCCGTTTCATAGCAAATTTGCCAAAATCAGTGAATTTGACGCCATTTATTTGGCCTTATCACTCGCTTCTTTTCACGTAGGCGTGGTGAGGGCTTAAGGAACACTATTGCCTAATAAACGTCGCAGAAACGTTTCTTTTAATTATATTTTATATTCGTTTATTTTTATTTTATAATGTATAGTAACTCTATTTTATATTTAGTAAGGAAATATTTTTAGTTTATAATTATTAATTAATTCAAATAGTTAAATCATAATTGTAATGTCCTTAATATATATCTATTTTTAACTTTTGGAGCTAAACATACTTTAAACCAGTTTCCCATTTCATCTTTTAAGGAAAGAAAAAAGAGGTCAATCAGAAAAGGAGTACAAAAGTAGTCAAATGCTAAGGATTAGTTTACATGACTACCTCCATAAAAGTTGCATTTACACTTCTCAGAGGAAAGATTACATTGACTCCATTCTATGCAGCTTTTAAAATGTTGGTCCAATGGAAGGAAATGCTTTGTTTGAGTCTCCCTGTAAGTTGAAACTAACCCCTTCACTTGGACTCCAAACATGATGTGAACAAACATGAACACCGAATGTTGCAGTACCAGTTAAACCCGACTTTGTTTCATTCTATGGAGGATGTATACAATGAAATTTGAGATTTTCAAGTAGCAACCTTAAACTAGGATGTGAAGAGAGCTGCGATAATTTCCTTTTCTACAACAGGAGAAGCATTATTATTGCATCTCATCTAGATGCACTAGCAAAATTGGTGACGTAAAATTTACAGGTGTTACAAAAATATCACAGTATGATCTTCATCTCCAAGCAGATGAGGTCGCCATGGGCCTGTTCTTCCAGCAAAGGTAAAGAGCTCCATCCCTCTCTTCAAGTCTGTAGTTTTTGTCATAATCCTTGAGCAAGTCCCTGACAGCAGTACTTGTTGAAGAACTTAATGGGCACTGAGTAAATCCAGCCATTGAAAATCGTAGTTTCCACTTTCCAAGAAGTTCATGTCGTTCAACTCTCTCATCATTCTCACAAGCAATCATGTTGACAATGTCCCTAGCCACACAATGCTGCTCTGCATTAATCCGCTCCTTGTCATCCCGAGAACGAGCAACATCAATTGATTCAAACATAGCCGTATAGTAATCTAGTGTCTCAATGAATCTTTGAAAGAATGGCTTCGTATTGGTGTTGGACTCTTGCTCAACGACGGTCACAATCTTTGGGTTCAAACTCTTGACCAGTCTCAACAAAAGATCTCTGTGATTCGTAGTGTTCACACTCTCATCAGGCATGTGGTGCAGTACAAATGGAAAGTTCACTACCACAGCTTCCCCGGGCAGGATTCTGAGGTCTTCACGCCGAACCTCATAACAAGTCATGGCTGTATCATGGAACTCCAAGGGCACGTTCCACTGCCGAGCAATATCCAGTAATCTCCGCCCTACAATATGCAGTCCCCCACCACGAGCATGGGTGGACTGTGAATCATCTACACCAGTTATGTGAATCACTGGTGGCCCACCCGGTCGATTTCCAAGTGCTTGAATTAGTGGAATCCATTGGCTGCCTTGGGCAATCTGGAAGTCAATGATGTGGATCACAGGTTCATGTGACACTGCTTCCCGAATCGCAACATTAGCTGACAAATATGCAAACCTCCAGTAAGGGCAGATCTGATATAGTATTCCCATGTAAGTCATCAGATCTGAACCCACTGGGGCTTCGCAATTTAAGGCTTTGTAGATTTTACTACCTGAAAACTCCAACCTGGCTCTAAGCCCTTCCAACATATAAGCACCCACTCGCTGCATTGGATCTCCAGACACTGATACCATTTGGTCCAACACATGCATTAAACCTGCAGCTCTCGTTATGTCTTTATTAGATACTGCTTCGGCACAGGCAATAAGCACCTCTTTCAGATTTAACCTAGGGATCATTTCGACCATTTTGTTCCAATCCCAACATCCCAGCAGATTTGATTGGTCGACCCCACTCATGAAGCAGAAATTGCAGCTGTTTGTCACATCAGATTCAGGCTCCATCAAGAAGACCTCTAGTTCCCTCATTTTCCGCCTCAGTACATTGCTGTCATCAGCAGAAGATGAACCACTTATTGGAGATCCATATAGGTTGTCAGGAGAACGATAATGGTCAGACACGCATGAATGTGAACCCTGGGGTGAAAATGGACTTTGGTTTGAGGAGATGCTAGCAGCAGGAGAATTATATGCAACAAAACCAGTGGTTGTAGATGATTCTAGAGTGAAGTATTCTTCCTTGTAATTCTCAAAGGAGACACTTGTTCCTTGACTACCAGCATCTGACAATGCATTGTTGTCTAAGAATTGGAAAGACAAACCATATTGATTAATTTCTTGCCCAGGCTGGTGATAAAATTCATGGATACTGGCAGAACTTTGATGTTTCTGTGACATTTGCATCTAACTGACTGATACAGCAACCGATAGAATAGAGAAGTGCCAACAGCAGCCTATTGTACCTGATCTGTTCAGTGATTATTTGCAAGAGGAAACACTATACTAATCAGCAGCCATCAATAGACAGTTGGTTATCTTGGAAGTTGCAAGAGTGAATTCTAATATGCTGCTGTGAACTTTTGTCGTCTATAAATCAGTCTTGTATCAACTCAATCTGCCAAAAATAATAGACAATAAGATCCTACAAGACCAACATAGTTGGAAACTACATAAATAGATGTTAAGAAAAAGAAGCGAGTTAATTACAGGAACACTGAGTAGGAAGGAATGCAAAGAAGGAAAGCAGTCACTAAACCACAACAACCAAGTACCCATGTGAACTTAATTTGCTTTTGCCGTGAAAGAACTTAGTCATGACAGAAGGCAAGCAAAAGAAGCACCCAAATGAAGTAACTGAAAAGGCATGAACTAGCTTGCATACTGTTTCATGCAGAACTTGCAGTATCGCATACGCAGTCATTCTTTTTATCAGTACAAGTCAATAGCGGTGGCAATAATTCCAAAACAACCTTAAGTCAAAAGCAATCATTTCAAGGGCATTGCATCACCAGGCACATAAGTTCAGGCGAATAAATACACTCAAGACCAAAAATCCTTTGTCCGAAAACTGAAGCATTTTAGCCACAAAAAAGGGCAAACAGTGTTTCATCCTTCTGTTGTCTTTTTGACCATTCAACTCAAAACAGTCGGTCAATTAAAAAACACGGAAAATTCCAAAACTCTAAGTGAGTCAACCCACATGAATAGAAGATAACTACAAAGAAGAAGTCATTGAGAAGATAATCAATCCTTATAAAAAGGACTGAAAGACGCAGAAAATGAAAATTCAATTTCGTCCATTTGTTACTTTTAAAAGACAAATGGAAAAGAAAAGGCAGGAAATTCCTAGAGAAAAGAGAAACAGGTCAGACGTTTAGACCAACAACTACAAACGTTAACCACAGAAATCCCATGACCCAGTTTCCAGTATTTCATAGCAAGTAGTCCTTTTTGCTACAGCTTGGTCCTCAAAGAATGCCCGCAAAATTAGACCAAGCATGACAACAGGGTGAAGCTGACAATAAGCAACATCGTTCAGATTAAGCTAGATATGCAAATAGGTTGACATGTGAAGTATATAAGTAGATGGAACATCAACCGTCCAAACATCATTCTAAGAATCAGATTGTATGTCAGTAATCCTAAAGAAGCTGTACCAAGTCCTAAAATTTATAATACCAAAATTTATACTGACTAACGTCTTCATCCAACGAATAATAAAGTTCAGATTGTTTAAGAGAGAGAACAAAGGAAGAGAGAGAACAAAGGAACTAGGTTTTTTCATGAGATACTGACTATTAATAAGTTCTACCTGAAACAAACTAAATCTATCTATGAATCAAGAACATCAATACTAATCACCGAGCACAATAAATAACAAAAAAAAAAACCATGTTTTTTTTTTTTTTGAATAACAAGGTAAAAATCCGTGATTTTTTATGGAAATAAATTAAGAATCATGATGTTAAATAAACAAACATTAGCTAAACACCCCAGTTTCACAAACGGAAAACAACTAAAGACTTCAACTTTCTTCAATAATTGATCTTAAACAACATAAACAGAGCAAGATATTGCACTTAAATTTGATTTGAACACTTACCCATGTTCTTACAAAAGTAAAATAATCAAAGAAATCAAACTTGCCACATACCACACCAGACCAATGCACAAAAACCAGAAACACCCATCGATTCAAAGATTATCAGAATCCATGTTATAGCCCATAACACAACCAAGTTAACTTTGTACGAAATCTGTCTCCAGCTTACCTTAAGTTTCTTCCAAAGCTCTGAGGTTTCACTAGTTGCCTGAGCCTGAGATCCTTAAGAGAGAGAGAGAAAGAGAGAGAGAGGAGCTATGCTGTGTAACGATGCCATAGACCACTGCTCTATTATGAACTTTTATTGGCGAGCCTTCTCAGTAACTGCCCCACACAGTCCATTTTATTTACATGAGATACCACACAAACGTGTGCATAAAACTATTTTCCTATAATTTTTCTTAATTTCCATTTAAAAAGAAATAATAATATTTTAACATAATATCTTAATTTTATAAAATTATAAATAATCTTTTAATATATCTTACCTTATATTCTCTTTCTTAAAAGATATAAAAGTTTTATATACTCTCAAAAATTTCAGAAAGCTCTTTTAATTTCTAATTTATCATAAAAACTCAATCTTTTATATTTTAATTAAAAAATAACCATAAAATATAAATAATACATATACTAATATCATAACTTAATTTAACTCTTCAATTAAATTCAAATTAATTTAATAATTTAAAATAATTATAATAAATTATTTATTTAGATCATATTTAATGATTTTTGGTCCGAGTAATACAAACTGCTCTTTTAGTTAATAGCAAAGTTAACGTACCAGCTTTTTAAAAGGTGGGCGAGTTATTAAAGTAAAAAATATAGGGTCATAAAATTTTGTGTTCGAATCTCTATATTTACATTCTCTCGATCGAACTTTTACTAAAGTATATGATCTCATCGTCACGTATTCTCAATTAATAGTAAAATATAGGCAAGTAGGAGTGGCCCAATGATTTCAATTCCTCACTTAACTTTCTCCTTTATAGGAAGTCCTGAGTTCAAGTCATCAAAGAGAGGTGAAGAACTTTTCTTTTTTAATGATCCTTTAGCCTGTTGGAATGTTCCTTGGTCGGATCAATTATAGAGGCAATGTGGAAGTTGGAACTGCCGAGAATCTGGGGCTGATGGGAACCTGATGCTGAGTAGGAGTTAGTGATCAATCAACAGCTAATCAATCAGTATGTGACGATTCTTTGTGCGAGAAGTGTACAGGCTATATAAGATTCTAAGAAGCTTTGGAATTTCAAATTTACATCTTCTAAGATTCTGTGGTGAGATCTTAGGAGTTTAGGATTAGTTTAATAAAATTGAAATAGCTAATGTATATAAAAAAATTACTAGTAAAATATAAAATTGTCAAAATATATTTATTCTTAAAATTTTCCAAATTCAGAAACAAATAAGAATTGTGGGCGGCGTTGCCTCGAGGTTGAAGTGAAGCATTAAATTTTGTGGGGACCATCGGTTAGCGCGTGGACCTACAACAACTTAGAACAAATAATATAAGTAAGTCCAAAGTCTAAACTACGGACCACCTTCTCCGAAGTTGATGAAGGATTGTAAAATCAGAATCTGTGGACATCTATTATCCAAATCAATTCAAACTTCAAACCGAGTTTGAGCACCCTTGACCATTTGTATTAAGACTTAAGCGTATGTCTTGAGAATTCAACTCTCTCTATTTACTAATTTTACTTATTTTAAATTTTAAAAAATAATTTTAATTTAAGAAATATTATTTATTAATTTTAAATCAAGACAACTTTAATCAAATTAAGAGTGTCGTTTGGCACGATGAGATCAGCTTTATGTTGTATTGATTTGTCATCGATTGCGTGTCTTGTAGCATAATTGGATAAAGGTGCTATTTAATTAGTATTTTGTATTAAGGTATATCTTATTTTCTTTAATGGCCGTACAAGTCCAATGAGCTCTTTAGGAGTGGTTCAGTTAGTAGAGTGAGAGTATAGGGTCAAAAGATTTTTTGTTCGAATTCTCTTACTAATACTCTCTCTATCGAGCCTGTCTTACAAGGCTTGTCTAGTGTGTGTGAAGTACCCTATTAGTGTGATTTAAAGGTTATTATGTCGATCTAAAAGTTTATTCAATACGTATCTAAAAGATAGAGATTGCGGCTTTCTCCGTTCTTAAAAAAAAATAAATGAAGTGGATTCAAATCATCTGTTTTTGTTATCCTATGCCTGCCTTTTTTTTATGAGCATCTATTAAGCCAATTACTCTCTACCTCATTTATTAGATGAATAGATGCTCGTAAAATCATATAGGAACGGGGTAACGAAAACAGGTGATCTATTCCTGAACAATAAAGTATCACGTTTTTTTTTTGTAATTTAGTTATTCCAAATAAATAATAATTATATTTAGCTTATTCTTGGTCAAATATAGACTATAATAAAATAGGAAATGTTGAATAGTTATTAAAGCCAACGAGTAGTTGAATATAGTCAATTTTCATGTCAGCAATGGTTTATTTTTCTTCAATATGGAAATGGTGGTGTCTTTTCTCTAATGTCTTTTTTAGCCTGCGAATAAGAAAAAACCTAAGAGTAAAATATTGGTTAAAATGGTACTAAGATTTGAATAATATTTTAAAATTTATAATTAAAAATAATGTTTTAAAAATTAAATTTTACAATAAAAATCAGCCAATTTTTATTTAGATTTTAATTTTTAATTTGATTTAGTTTAATAATATTGATGTTAAAAACGAATCATTTTATTGATTAATCAATCAATTTTCGTAAATTAATCAATTTTATAAACTAAAATAAATCAATTAATTTTATTTAACAGTATATTTCTTAATTAAACTTTAGATTTTTTGATAAGTAAGGATAATTTTTTTTATCTTTTTTAATTTTTTAATTTTATTTAATGTTTAACAAATTTTATAACGATCTAATACTTATTAAACCTTTTATACAGAATTCTATTATTTGCAAATAATTAAATAATTAGAAGAATGTCTCTACTCTCTTTTAATTTTAGAACAGCAAAATTTAATAACTATAAAATCGACCAATAGGATGGCCCATCAAATCCTCTATTTTAATCATATCCTATTAAATTTTATCTATACATTTATATAAAGCCTATATAAATATGTGCGTAAGATCTAATAAAATATGATAAAAATATCATAACTACCTACCTAGTCCATGCAGGGCAATTGATTACTCAAGCGAACGGGTGGACACGGTGTGACTGTGAGGACCGGTGGAATGGCGGATTGGTAAATAATAAGAGAACAAGTGGCAATGTCTGGGAGGGCCGCGCCCACCTGGAAAGCCATCCGCACGGACCGCACCACACGTCACGCGCCGACAACTTGCTAATCTATTTACATCTTTTCTTTTATTTTATCAGATTTGGATCCGCTGTATACAAGACCATCGAATGTTATCATAGGATTGCATCAGAAAATTACTCTCTTCATAAACAACTTTATCCCTAAACGTTGTTTTTCATATACTCATAAGATAAAAATATATATATACATCATCATTATTACACCCAATTTAAAATTTCGCATCAAAGCAGAATTTGGGAAGATTTAATAATATGCAGCGTTATTCTTTTTAATAATAGAGAAATTATTTTCGATAAACTCACATGTAAATGTGACAATAAAAAAATGATACAAATTAAAAGAATAAATAAGTAAAACTGATAAGTTAAAAGATTAGATAAATAAAATTAAAATAAATACATAATAAAATAAAATAAAATAGAATCAAAGAATATACTTGATATAGTACCTAAATTTGCTCATACCTGATAAGCTGCAAAGTATGAATCTTCTTGTTTCTAGTTAAGTTAAGAGTTCTTACTTAAAAAACCCCGTAAGAATTACACATTTTCTTTTTTATCAAAAGATAAATCAAATAAATTATTTCATAAATTAAATAATAATATAAATTGGTTTCTTGATAAATTTTAAATTTATAAATTTATTAGAAATGATAAGTTTGAAATTCTTATTTTGAGTTATTTAAGCACCTCATTCAAGAAAAATGTATAAATTTTAAAATATTAAAATTGATTATAATTTTTAACAATAAGAAATTTTCACTTTTATTTTAAATTCACAGTTTTAGCTATGTATATAATTTAAGAAAAACATATTTCAAATTAATTACTTAACTACTAAATAATTTAAAATTTATACAATAAAATTTTAAAAAAATATCTATTAAAAATCTAAATTATTAGAATTTAAGAAGTTAAACACTTAATATCTTTAAGATTTTCAATAAATTCATATCTAGTGAATCTAAAATTTAGCTTTTGAACAATTTTAAGAAACTCTTTCTAACTAATTTAACCACCTTATGATGAAATTAATATTAGTCTTGCAAAATGTAAAGAAAGATCGAGAATAATTGATATCCTTCCTCCAACTTTAGTAATGCGAGAAGCCTTACGCATTAAATTACATTTCGTTGTTAGATTATATATAATTAATATTTGTTTATTTATTTAATTATTTATGCTGACTGTACCTGCCTGATCCTATGTTTACTGTGCATAGATTAATTAGGTAGGAGCAACTTCTTTTTTTATTAAATTATAGTACATTTATTTCCATTGAAATTCTTAGAGATACTCTTAGAAATTATGCTTTAAATTATGTTAGCTTAGAAAAATAACATTAAAAATTTTAGAAAAGACAATAAATTATTTTTTTAATTTTATTTTGTCTGACTTGAATAATGAAATTATAATTACATTATTTTAGCGTTTGATTAAAATAATTTTGAATTGATCCAATTCGATCTTTCGAACTCAAATTTAATTTAAAATTTCATCAATTCAAATCGAGTCCAAAGTGATTTCTCAACCCTTTATTAGTTTATATAAAAATTTTGATATATTAAAAATAATGCAATAAATATATAAATAGAATTATGTATTATATGTTTTTATTATTAGTTGTATTCCAAGTAGATTTTAAATGCATCAATTAATTTATTTTCCATTTTAAGAGCGCATGTTAGTCTTTTTATTTGAATACAGTAAAGATAGCAATGAGCCTACCTATGGGCTGATTTCACTAATTTTTTAAAATAAAATTTTAAACTAAAAGTATAAATAATGTCCTTTTTAAATTAAGCCCGAGTTTGGGCTTAGGTCCGAGCCTAACTCTTCTAAATAAAATAATGTCATTTTGAGTAAAAAAAGTTGGGTCTCATATTGATCTGAACTTGATTTGACCCATAAATTGGCCATTGAAAACAATTGAATTTTAAGTCTACGAGCTAACTCATTGCCATCCTTAGAACACGGTGACATTTTTATATTTTATAATAATAGTTTCACTATTGCTACAAATTAAATTTTAATGGTCTACTTTAAATTTTTTTATGATTCCTCAATATCATGTTATAATTAACCAAACAATCAATTTTAGGAAATCTCTAATAATAACTGGTTTAAGAAAAGAAGGAGACAGTTAAGAAAAGGAGAATCTTGGAGTGGTGTTAGTGTCTGCCACTTTAATTTAAAGCAGACATTACTGAATGGTCCACTTGCTTATCTCAAGTACCTTAACATGAAATAAAAGTATAAAAGGGAAGAAAAGTGAGCAAACTTATTTGAGGTAGTGGAATTGAGATTTGATAGAAGAAGCCAACTCTGTAAGTCTATTATTTTTTTAACCTCTTATGTGATGTGATATTTAAAATTAAAAAATTAAAATTTTAGAATTTTCGTAAAAAAATAACAACAAAATATACATGAAATGAGTAAATATCATACTTGCACCGATCAATACTACTTTTTTTTTAAGACCGATCAATACTGGTTACATGACAATTCGATTTAACTCTTAAACTTAAACGAAATTAATTAAATTTAACTCAAATTAATAATTTATTATAATATTTTTAAAATATTAATTTTAAATCAAATTTAATTAGCTCTAGTTAGGTTTAAAAGTTGAATTTAATTATAATATTAATGACATTTGATTGGTCTCTAATATTTATATAGTACGTATTTCTTCATCATTTTTATTCGAATTTTTAGAGAAATAATTTTCTAAAAATTAAAGAGTAGAAAGAAAATTTTTAAAAATTTAAAGTTTAAGAGAATTATTTTAAAGTTTTTAAAATTAAAGAAGAAGTTTACTTTTTTTTAAACTTCAATTATATCTTTTTTAGGTAAATCAATAGCCCCCTAGCTATGGTAGCCTGTTACTAGCCTGTCCGTAGGTTGACAGGTCCATGGTCAGAGCTATGACTCGTTGAATTATGGACAGGTCGAGTCTATTCAGCCTATCGTTTATTCTCTTAAAAAAAAATTTAAAACAGCGTCGTTTTTTAAAAATAAGCAAGCCTACAGCCTAGTTGAGCCAGGCTATAATTGTCAAGTCTAATTATTTTATACATTTATTTTAAAACGTCAAATCGTGACTTCTGTTATCCGTACTATTATTAACGATGCTCGAGCTTGCTTCCATGAGCACTCCATGACGTATTTTTTAATATTAAAAAATAATTTTAAAAAAAGAGTTTCTTGCTTTCTTGTTGTTGACTTGACTCCAATGCTCGGATACATAGTTATCGGATTTGCTTTGGTGGTGTTCGTTGTCTATGGGCGGGCGGGTAACGTGTGTAGAATAATAATCTCTTCCTCCACTTTTGGCACATTAAGGTAATACAACAGGAGCCTTTAAAGCAACTTTAATAACTCTAAGTTGGTGGGATGATGTCAGTGCATACTTTGCATGTTTACGAAAGTGGAAAGAAACAGCAGAGACTCTTCCATCGTTTATTTGACTCTCTCTTTTTCATTGTTCATTGTGCTTTTTAACCTTTATCTTCTAAATAATATCACTGCATGAATCCTCAATTTTCTTGTTTTTCCTTTTTAGTGAAAATCATCCGGTATTTGGTATCATATGAACAACCGACTAATCCAGATTCGAGCAAGGCAGGACCCATTTCGGTTGACAAAACTCTCCCTTACGAGTTTTAAAACAACTCTATTACCAAGACTCGAACTGGAGACCTTGGTTAAAGATGAAAGAGCCCTTGTCACTCTACCATAACCCTTGTGAGTTTTCTTTATTCTTTTGTTAGCGAAATGTCATAAGTTTGAGTTATAAAAACGTCCGGTCTTAAAAAGAGAAAATGAGAAACTTTGTGTATTAAAATTTGCCTGCCCAAAAGTGAAAAATTGCTACATTTAGCATATAAGAGTTCGTTTAACTTTATACCTTGACGTGAACTTTCTTCTTTTTTCCTACCATTTTGAGTTAGTTTGGAAGAAGAGTTATGCATGTTCAATCTAAGTTTGTTTGTCTATGCATTTGTGTCTCTAACTTAACATCCCGAGTCCAATGCATTCTGCATTACTTGTAATTAAGAAAAAGGTAATTAACATCTTTAGTTTTGGTTAAGTGATTAATGTGAGATAATGGAGCAGTTCAATGATTAACACTTCCGAGTATTGGCTTCTAGTTCTCATCATAATGGAATGGAGTACGCTTCATTGAAGTGGTCCCACTCACTTTCAAGGGACCAAAAGGGGAATATTATTACCGAAAGTGTTAAAGTCTATATTCATGTTTAGATTTAACCAAAATTTGATCGAGATTGAGAGTTAAAACAGGATGTCAGATTAGATATATATAGAAGATCTGAACCCCCAGCAACTGGGAATTGTCTGACCTTCGAAATGATATTAATGGAGGGTTACCTGCTTATGATCCTATAGGGCCTATTCCTGCAGGGAATAGAATTTAGAAAATGCCAAAACCAGCAATTTCATCCCCAATATTTTACACATTAGAAAAAATATATATCAGAATTTGATTCACAAATACCTAACTCTGTCCATTATTCCAGAAGTTGTTTTCAACGTTTCCTAAATAATAAGGTTAATTTCAAACATTTTGTAAATGTTAAGGTTCATTTTTAACATTTCAAAATATTAAGATCCATATCAAATTTCATAAACATTGAAGGCTAAATTACTCTTTTCTCTTCTAACATATTCATCACATTGGGTGCTTTGTTATTACCCTATTCTTTTTTTTTTGGTACAAGGGAGCAATCAAAGAATGTTAGGTGCAAACAAGGACGGCCCTAGGCCGAGCAACCACTATGAGATCCTCCTGAAAAAAATGGTGGAGTTGTCCAGGGGGTTATCAAGGTGAGTAACATCAAAACTGTCTCCGTAAGCCCAAAAAATCAAGTAGTCAGCGCATATAGTTGCTTCGCAATAAGTACGCACAACACGACACTATCAAGGTCGGCTAAGTAGTTCCTTGCAAGCACGAATAAGTTGATAGAATTGATCTGTAGGCTAAAGGTCATTATTCATTTTGTTAACAGCTAAAAGAGAGTCTGATTTAATAAACACATTTCGGAAGTCTCGATATTAATAAACACATTTCAGAAGTCTCAATCCCAAGCCCTATTCTTTCTCAAACCTCATTGATGTATGCTTCCTCTTCATACCCATCTTTCTAATATGTTCCAACATGTTAACAATATAATTTTCCCTAGCCTCTAATATCTAACTATTAAAGGTTCCACTCATGTTATTATCCAAATAATCATATTTAGTATTAATTCTAAAATATGCTCTGGGTTATGCTTATTTGAAATATTGCAATAGATATTCAACACAACCTAATCTCATTTCATTCAGCTCATGCAACTAAGCACTAAATTCTTGTATATCATTTTTATGTATCTTTATCTACAATCAACATAAATATGCTTTGCACATAATTTATACTCAACATTTGGTGAAAATGATTTACCTAAGTTAAAAGGACCATAATGAACCACACGAACCAAATAAAACTGTATGTTTCATATAGTTATACAAATGTATAATTAAAAACATGAATACATAAATTTTGCATGTCAAAATGAAGGTTAACTCACTTTCATCACTTAGTAGTAGATATGAAGTAAGAAGTTTTGGAAATCATTTTCATACTTTCAACATTAACCATTCTCTAATCAATAAGAAACATTAATTGTTTTCATCCCCTCCAACATTGACCTATTACTATCCTTTATATATACTTTAATGAAAATCTATAATTCTATTATTGGTTTACAATCTTCAATCTGACTCCTTTTACAAGCATAAAAACAAATACAACATCTTGAAAACACCTTTTGCCATATTGTTAGTACTTATTCTAACTCTGCATGCTGTACTTGGGTTTTGATTCTTCACTTCTTCACTATACCCTAAGGTTATGTTTGGTTGGATATAAGGTTTTTAATGGAATAAAATAGAATTGAATGGTTTATAATAGAATGGAATGTAAATGAATGTAATATTAGAAAAATGTTGTTTGGGAAGGATGGAAGAGTTCATAATGTAATATAGTAAAATGTTGTTTTGAAGAAGGATTTATAATGTAATATAGTAAAATGTTGTTTATTATTTTATATTCTATTATAAGCCTCCCAAACCAGATGTAACTTATTTTTACTGTTTAGAATGTAATGAGATGTAATATGAAGCCCTCCTCTTATATCTCATTCTATTCTATTCTATTATAAACTCTCCTCTCAAACGATAAAATAATACTACAATCTATTCCATTCTGTTAATAACCACATAACCAAACGTAGCCTAATAGTTTGACAATTCATCCATATGAAACTCATGCATCATCTTGCTTATAGATGCCTTTGCTCTTATGCAAATATTGAAACTAACACTTATCTAAGTCCTTTATTAATAAAGTTTTAATTTGATAATCTTGATGTTAGGTTGTGACTCAATCATGTACTAATAGTATTGTGCGATCCATTCAAATTTGATGAGCTTGTTAAAGTTAGTAGTCATAAAAGTTTGTGTAAGTTCATATATCTTAACAACAAAATTGTTGTCATTTCTTTTGATATTTACAAAGAGTAATCAAGGGCATTAAAGTTTATATCTTACTCTCACTTGAGACTTACCATCTTGTTGTATTTCAACCCAAACATTTTGCAACTAATTATTTAATAACTACTTTATTGAATTGTCTAGTACTTTTAAACTTCAAATCTTCGGTCCAAGGTGGATTACGATATCTTAGCGGTTAAAGGTGTGACATGCAGCTCAATGTTTTACAAAAATTCTACATAAGCCCCTACCATTGTCTTCGATGCCACTTTACAACCTAAAGTTACTAAAATAGTACTCATTACGTTACAACGTTACTAAAATAATACTCATTGTATCCTTAAAGTAGGAACAAAGATAATGATAAAGGCTTATTTAAATCTATTGTAAAATATTAAGGTAAAAATCATACCATTATCAAATGTTTAAAGAAATCATTTAAGATCACATTACTGCTTGATAAATCTATATTGCCTAGTTATGATATAACATAGGCTAAATATATGACTCACGTGCTAAAAGTTGTCAAAAACTTACCTCAACAGAATTTAGGGTGCTATTAATACCGTTATGAAAACGATAAAATATAACGTGATGCTATAAATAACGTTAAAGATTGACTTGAACTTAAAAAAAAATGTTATGGACAATTTGTAACCTTTTTCATATTTTGGGTCATAATAAAAGTTTTTATATTCACCGTTCAATTTATAAGTAATACATAAATGTAATATAAATCTTATTATTATAATCTTATTATAATTTTATTTATAATTTATATTTATTTTATAAATTTTATATTTAAATATACATAAAAATAATAATACCTTAAAAAATAAATAACTAATTGATTGATTAGAGTACATAAAACAATGCTAAACAACTCCAACTTGAAAATCATAAAACTTCTTTAAATTATGATATTCGAGACTAAATTTAAGCTTCAAGCAATTCTCCCCTTACACTTCATCTGCCAACATGTTCAAATCTAATGCAAAAATCAATGAGGACCAGATATCCACAATTGTTCCCAATAAGGTAAATTTTCAAAATTCGTGGGCGAATTTTTAATAAGGGGGGAGAATGTAACACCCGGTATCTAGTTTACCCAGTACACCGAAATAAATCGGTATTTGAGACTAATGTCATTAAAACCACAGAACAGTGAATAATTTTTTTTTTTGTGACATCAAATTAATGATGAATGACATTTTTTTGGTGGTCACAGGAAATTGTACGAGCGGATGTTTAAGAACCAATACAAGAGTGACATTTTTGTAATTAATGGACAATGAGGCTTATATAAGAAGCTAGTTAGAATTCTTCCTTCTCCCTCACCCACGAAACCACCATGGAAGCTCCCTTTCAAGTTTTTCAACCCTTGTAACAAGATTAGGAAGGAGAATCAAGCCATTCCATCAATATAAAAAGGTAAGCCTCCATCCCAACACTTAGTTCTATCAATTGAAGCTTAGTTTTTCTCTCTTCTTTCTCATGGCTATGAAACCCATTTGATGGAATGTATGGGTTTGATGATTTTGATGATGGGTTTTCATTCTTTGATGTCTAATGACAAACTAACATAAAGAAATTTCATTTTTATGGTGATTTGGGGCTAAAATCAAAACTTAGGGTTTTGGAGTTCAAGCTGTCAATAGAGACAGATTCGTAGGTCCTCTTTGTACATTTTTTTGAGCTGTTTAACGTGTGAATTTGGAGAAACTCAAAACATAGAAGTTGTAGATACAGATGTCTGCTATATCCCTGAATTTTTTCACAAATTTAGGGTGAGCCAAACAAATGAAAAAGGCCCCAAAATGAAACTGGTTCAGAATACCAGCGGGATTGAAACTTGAAATCAAAGTTGATTGTTTGAAGACTTTAGAGTTAGAATTGGATGATGAGTTCTTCTAACGAAATGCTCGAAAATGTGTCATCTAAGTTCTGTATAAAAGAAATTTTAATTGGATAAGTATTCTGTGAGATATGGCTGAATAAGTGAAGGGTGTTGCTAACCTCAGTAACATAGAAGAGATCAGAAATAAGTCATCACAATAAATCCAAATTTCATCTTTTTTTGAGCCGTCTTTGGATATGTGATAGCCATGTGAGTCTATTGAAAATGAGGTTTTGAATCACCTTAATTGGATGAGAAATGAATAAGTTATAAGGTTTTGAGACAGGAAGGGTCCAACTCATGACTGAATATTAAGGCTGATTGTGAATGGGAGATTTGGATTCCTTAATGACCGAATT
>JAOQMS010000178.1:3553781-3575550 GCA_027563885.1 Erythroxylum longipes
GAGCAAACCCCAAATGAGGAGTTGCAGAAGGCACTTGATTGGGCTTGTGGCAAGGGAGGTGCTGATTGCAGCAAAATCCAAGCACACCAGCCTTGTTTCTTGCCCAACACATTGAAGGATCATGCCTCTTATGCCTTCAATGACTATTATCAGAAGTTCAAGCATAAAGGAGCAACTTGCTACTTCAACTCTGCTGCTATGATTACTAATCTTGACCCAAGTAAGAAGACATTGTCAGTGTTCTGTTGCTAAATCCAGTTTGCTAAACCAGAAACTAACATAACTGTTTCTTTCTTTATCAATATCCATTACAGGTCACAACTCCTGCGAATTTGAGTATATCCCTTAAAAGGAATGGATTCAAGATTTTGCATCAAATGGAGCCCTTAAAAGGGTCTGCTGGTTTGAGCTTTAAATTCCATATTTATCATGTACTTCAACATGCTCTTTCTTTTCCAAGTGATGATCCTTTACCATGTTATCCAGAGGGTGGCACTCGCTCATAACTTAAAAATAAACAAAGAAACATACAATTTAGCCATGGCTATCTATTACAACACCAACAATCTCAACATCTCTATAACTAGTCAGTGCTTTTAATGTGCTTGTGATCTCGAGAATCCAATGAACTTTGAATAAAAAGAAAGAAAATAGTTCCACCTTCATAGCATCATGAGCTTATCAATTCTTTCTGCAGTTCCATAACTTTCTTTTCTAAATTAAAGAGCTTCACAGAATTCCGTGATCATCGGGCTATCACACCAACTGTCAAATTTCTGTAAGAACGTGGCTTATCCAATCTGGTCTCTTTCACATACACTTTCACTTTCACATTCATATTCCTTCTTATCTTTTTATTTATTAAAAGTGAATGGCCAGCCATTGATGCATCATAGAACTGCCCAAGCAAGTATGGCACATGTGACAACTTCATATCGTCACTCAATAGATTTTTCTTTTTGGTGATACTTCACTAGAACTAGTTCAATGTTATTTTTGCACCCATTAAATATATAAATTTTATAGTATAATTTTTTGTGTACAATAGTAATTTATATGTTCTTGTACGATGATATGATCCTTGTTTTTTGATTTGGTATCATCTTTTTTGTTTAGTAATGTTCATTCTCTTATCTATGAGATTTAAAATTTGTAAAATCTAAATTCATTTAATATTACTGAAGTCAAAACATTAAAACATTAATATTTAAAACATTATTGGATTGAGTGGGCCAATATGCTGACTCCAACAGCAACTGTTAGGCAAACTGAGAATCAGGAGGCAGGAGATATAGAACAAACAAAGGACTGTGATATCCCTACTAGTTGTAGTATATGTCCCAAAAATTCCTGGCAATTTTTGCATGCAACCTAAATTTGCAAAAAGGAAATCTACTAAAAAGAGAAAGCAAAATCTCAAATACTAGAAATAGTGAATAAGCTTTTTCTCGAAGATGAAACTTTAGTGGTGTCTATAATTGTTTCTTACCGTTGTTTGTTGTCTATTATGCAAATAGTCATTCTATCTCCCTTAATGAGTTTTTGTTTTTAGGTCGTATTGCAATACAAAGATAGACTTAAAGCCTTATAGTTGTTATAATGTCGATTTAGTTTTAATGTTTGTAATCAGAAAGCAAGCATTATGCACGTTGGATGATATTAGCGTGATGATTAGTGGAATTTATTTAGAGTTGTCAAAAAGGGCAGTTTGGTCATGTCTAATTTCAGCTTTGGCTTAATTGTTACTTTTAAAACGACGTCGTTTTAGAAATTGTTTTATAATTTGTAGGGCTATAAATAGAGTTACGGGCAGATCCATCTCAGCTTACTAAATCACAGGTCAAGCCAGGCCAGGTCAAGGGCAACTCGAGCCTGACCCCAATCTGGCCCACATCTCTAAATTTATTTCTAAAAGCGACCATGGGTCCTAGTCACACCCATCAAACTTGTTCGTTACGGGTTATTTATTATGACAAAATTGACTCTAAACAATCATTGTTCGGTTGAAAATTATGAAAGTAAAGCAAGTGGTTGGAAAAGAATTAGGGACGACATTTAGCCCGCGTCCGGCTATCTCGGATTAAGGTCAACCGAATAGATCTAGGTTGATTGTGTTTCAAACTGAACTTTTGGGCGAGCTTGGCTTCAAATTGTCCAAACTCAAGATTCAAAAATTTAAAAAAAAAGATATTATTTTTTATTTTTATTTAAAAACTAGGGCAAAAGTTGTAGGGATGAGATTCTCTGTACTCACCACACTGTACCTATTTTATTTTATACGATCTCATCCATACATTTCTATGGGTCTCACATGAGTCCCATATATTTATATGGCTGAGATAACGTGAAACAGAATTAGCACAGAGTAATAAGTAAAGAGTAGGTAGTAAGTATAGAGGACCTGGTTTCAAAGTTGTGAGCATGATCCTGGACACCATTGTCATCTCTCGTGGAATGGCCGTTAACTATAGTCGGAGAGATTGCTAGTGGAATTAGGTGGTTTTTATTCTTCTACATACTTAGCTTTGCCATCCTTAGTATTTTAGGTGGCATGTCACAGCTATAAGATTAATTATCCTATCCAATTTCTTATTCACAACCCGAAATTTGGTCAATTTTAGTCAAATCCGTAAATTTTATGCAAGATTGAACCGATTCGGACCGGACTGATTTTGCCAAGCCTAAATTAGATCGGCCATTTGTGATTATTGGAGAGGTTTGGTGGTATACGAAAAGCATAGTGATATATACGCCCTTTTAGTGAGTAGTTGAGTTGGTAAAGTAAAGAGTATGTAGTAAAAAGATCTCGTATTTAAATCTTACTATTTATACTCTCTCAATTAAATTTATAATATAAATTTTGTTTAATATGAAATACTCGATTAACCTAAGTTTTCGTTTTTTCTAAAAAGAAAAATAATATGTACAAATAATATATCACGTGAAATCACCACTCGAACTACTTCCCAGTGCCCCAAGTCAAGTGTAAGAACGCCAGCAACTTTAAAAACCGGTTTTTTATCACTGCCACTGCTTGCTTCAGCTGCAACTTTCATCATTTCCTTGCCACTTACAAGTGTACGTAAGTTGAGTTCTCACCTTCTTCTAAGTACGGTATCCACTGGCACGGAAGCACGAAATGGTCCCCCTTCAATTAACCAAAGAGTTAAGATGGCTCTCACCTTATCTGACACTCTTCTTGGGACAAGCAAAGCAACGAGCTCTAAGCTGCTAGGAGTAGGGTTTTATTACTTTCTCTTACATTAGTCTTGAACGAGTCACATTCATTAAACTCACCTCTTACTGTTGTTTTCTGTACGGGCTCATGCATTTTGACCATTTGGCAGCCTATCAGACTTGCACATACCTTACTCTTCGTTAGATAAATAGAAATACTGAGATATAGAGAGAAACTAAAGCCACAAAGGAGAGATCTTGTTCTTGTGGGGTTTCTTTTTAAGTAGCGGGGACTTTGTTAGGCGTGTAGTTCCTTGTCACCCTTGGCTCTCAACTCTTTTTTTTTTTTTCTCCCTACAAAGGACAGATATTTTTTTTAAATAAAGGAAAAATAGAACGCAAATTACAAAGTGAGTCACAAGAATCGAATCCCAAACATATCCTCAAGAAGAAGGGGAAGGCACCTAGAGGGTGTGGTATCAAAACGTGTGAGTCCGATATCAAACTGTTCAGCATAGGTCATTAGCTAGTCAGTGTATTTGTTGCCCTTTTAATAAATGTGGCGATGAACAACAATCTCATTTCAAGTAAACAGTTCGTGAATCCCTCACTATTGGACAGATATTTTTATTGTGGGGTTTCTTTTTAAGTAGTGGGACTTTGTTAGGCGTGTAGTTCCTTGTCAGTTGTCACCCTTGGCTCTCAAACTCCTTTTTTTTTCCCCCCCCTCTTGCCTCTGGTGTTTCAGAAGAGAAAAGAAGAAAGAAAGACAAGAAAATGAGTTATTTGAGTGTTGGTGTTAGTCCAGGAAATGTACCAGTATATCATGGTACTAGCTTGAAGGTGATTGATAAGAGGGTGAGGGTTGCAGAGATTGTTTTGAGGTGTTTGATTTGTGTTTTAGGAGTTGCTGCTGCTGTTCTTGTAGGAACAGACACTCAAGTTAGAGAAATCTTCACAATTCCAAAGAAAGCTAAATTCACTGACATGAAAGCTCTGGTGTAAGACCCCCAACTTCTGTATTTTCAATTTCCCTGAAACTCAAAATTTTCTCTCTCAAGTTTTCATTTTTCTCATCATCTTGCAGTTTTCTGGTGATAGCCAATGGGATAGCTGCTGTCTACTCCTTGGTTCAAGCGGTGCGTTGTGTTGTTGGGATGGTCAGAGGAAGTGTACTCTTAAGCAAGCCCTTAGCTTGTATCATCTTCTCTGGAGATCAGGTATGTGCTAAATGATACTTGCATGGAAAACAACAGAATTCACACTGTGATGTTCCATTTTTAAAAAAAAATTCAGGTGTTATGAATAACATGCTATGAACAAAGCCATATTCAACTAATTAAATATCATTAACTAAATATTATTAATATAATATTTAAATTTAAAATAGTAAATTAAAAATAATTATTTTAAAAACCGTGGAAGTGAGAAGGAATTGTACACTGGTGTCTTAATGGACCCAGAAATAAAATTGACGAGATAACTGAAGTTCCTAGTACGAAAGGAGCAGAATGTCCTTCTTCTGTGTCTTAACTGTGTCCACAAAGATCAGATTCTTTTGAAGCTGAATCCAAGTTTCTGGTCTTCTGTTCAAAAGAATCTGATCTTTGTGGCTGACTCCAGTTTCTGGTCTTCTGTTCAAATTAGGTGAGCTGTAGCCCACAGCATTGATACCTCTGAAGTGTCTCATTCTTGTGATTACCAAGTCAATGCCAATGTTTTCCATTCGTTTCTTTAAAATTTACTAAACTTAGATTGCATTTTCAGACATTAATTGTCCCAATATGTTTTATTATCAGAACAGTTAGGAATTTATAACAATTAATACATGATGAGGACTGAATGATCAATTGGTTGAATTGAAATTATAATTTCATGAAATGATTTCTAGCAGATTGTCTTCCTGATAAAGTTATAATTAAGGGGCTCCAGCCAGCTTGCACGATTGATTACAAGTGATCAAACTTATTACACAACTTGTTTGAAGATTAATGAACTAATTGCAGACACACATGAACTTGTTCATAGCAAGTTCAAGTTTAGTACAACTGAAGATTGTCACATATTTAATATGATTGAACCATCTCCATCTCTGTAGTTAATCGCTTACCTGATGGTTGCTGCGGTGGCAGCTGCTGCACAATCAGCAGTATTAGCAAAGTTGGGACAGAGTGAGCTGCAATGGCTGAAAGTATGCGACCTGTACGGGAAGTTCTGCAACCAAGTTGGGGGAGGAATAGCAAGTGCACTGTTGGCTAGTCTCGGCACAGTGGTCCTTTCGTGCGTGTCCGCCTTTAGCCTCTTCCGGTTGTGCAGTGGCTACAAGTTTAAAAACGGTGGAAGGTGGTAGCTTTCCTGAAAATAGCCTTATGTCATACAAATATTGGAACCCTGAATGTGCCTTAGTGTTTAGTAAAGACAGTTCTCTAGCCCGTGTAATCTGTAAGCTGGTGCTTTCTTACAAATACTCTTGCCATGTTTAGAATGAAGTGAGCTTTGTTTATGTCTATAACTAGCTGTTTTTCCTTTAGAATCAATCAGTTTGAAGTCGATACTTCGTTTATTACAATAAGAATAGTCTATATCTAATCTCAGGTGCAGGTGAGTTAGTAAGGGACTCTCCTGGCTTAAGTGAGGTCGCGGGTTTAAACTTTTTTCATGTATGCAGCAGTTTAAAACTTGGGGTCAAAGCATTGTCTCCTGCAAGGACTTATTCAGCTCGAGCGGATATTAGTCTGAGTGTAGATGGCTTAAAGGTGTCGTCCTATAGTTGGGATCTGCCTAGAACACCTCGTAAGCAACAAAAAAAAAAGAATAGTCTATATTTATTTAGAGATGATAATTTAAGCCTGATTTGGCCCAAACGGATTAAATTTGAGTTAAATATAACTTTGGAATTTTTATTGAGTTATTATTTCTACAAAATTTGCATTCCAGTCAAATTTTTACAAGCAAAAATGAATGCAGATTTATGTTAAAAGTGATTAGTGGTAGAACACATAGAAGTGGTTTGTTTATGGAAGTGAAAGAATAGGAGATTGAGAGAGAATATTTAGTAAGGTAAAAGAAGCAAAGGCCTCTTTTTGTGATTTATTAATGTTTAAAATATTAAAATTATTTAAAATATGTTATTAAATAAAACTTATTTTTATTATTTTAAATAAACTATAATTAGATTAAAATAATCTTAAGTTATTAGAGCTGTAATGAGTTTTAGTAATTATATATATTGTGTAACTTGCATTGACTAAAAGTCACATTCTAAAATACTTAACATTATGATATGTTTTTCTAATAATAAACAATAATATCTTAATAAAAAATTTAAAATAAGAAATATAATAAAGTTCAAAAGTAAGCACACTTATAAAAAAGTTAAAAAAGTTAAAACCCCTAATTTTTCGGGAATAGATCAGTTGTTTTACTTTGTTGTTCTAACTCTGTTTTAATTCATCCCATCCAAATATTTATATAAGACCCACATAAATATGTGAATGAGATAAGTTAAAACAAAGTTAGATCAGTAAAAGTGAAACATATGATTTCATTTATAAGCCATTTCCAACACATCTCTAAAATGGAGGAGAAATCGACTCCAATCTACCGACATTTTTCTTCATTTTGGAGAAATGTTACGGCATTACACCAAATTTGGAATGACACTGTAGCATCTCTCGGTTACTGTTCATATATTTTTTAGTTTTTCAGCTTTTTTTCTCTCTCAATCAAATTAAGGAAAGCATTAATAGAATATTTATGGGAACAATATACTATATTTATTTTCAGTGACAATATTATCTTTTAATTTTTTTAGTGTAATGAATACTCTATGCCTTTTTTAATGTTAAAATGTTTTTGATTTACGAAATTCAATAAAATTTTAATTTTTGATATTAAGTAATTATATTATAATTTACTATAATTAAATAATATAAAATAGTGCAATATATCTTATAAATTATTTCATTTAATATTATCAAATAATAAATTATAGTTTAATTAAAATTTATTATTTATTAACTTAAAAATATAACGGTAATAATATTGTGAATAAAAATATACGCGAAAAATAAGTTGAGTTAATTTTATAAAGTAATTTTAATAATCATTAATGAAAGATAAAAAAGAATATGTCGAGAATATTCTTTTTTAATGTGAAAAATGAAATCGTGAATTGGAATAAAAAGTATTATATTTTTTTTTTTTTGCATACAACAAAGACAAAAACAAACAACTATGACAAACGTCTACAAAAATTGATTCCTTGTATGTCTTGGTGAATTATTTCAATGCACTGCATTGGGATCTCTTGAAGCTCGTGAATTTCAGGACCTGATATCAAAGCTAAAGTAGCCAACATGTCAGCACATCGATTTTCTTTCTTATAGATATGCTAAATTTGGATGTCCCAATTTCGACTTTGAAAATCTCGTAAACCTCTTACCAAGGAAGTATCATCAGAAACCTACAAAAAAGATGATGATAGAATATTAATAACCTCCAAAGAACCCATTTCTAGCACCACTCATTTATAGCCGAGATCTCATGCAAGGAATATATCAGTATATGCCCCCCAAAGTTCTGCTGTCAAAGAGGAGCACACGCTAATATTCTGCAAAAAACCTCCACACTAATGACTTCTACTGTTTCTGATCAGACCACCTGCAGAAGCAATATCGATATCCTGCTTAACTGTATTATCTGTATTTACTTTGACTCAACCCTCTAATCGTTTAGTCCATCCTATAAGAATGCATAGTGGAATTCTCATTTCCGAAAAAGCTCTACCTGCTGCTTCCTTTGCCATTTCTAACCGATCAACATAGTCTAATACAACCTTGAGCCCGGTAATCCAACTAAAATCCTCCTCAAAAATATTCTTATTACGCCGCTGTCATTAAAACCAAGACAAGACTCCAAATATGGTTGTCCAACTCTGCTCTATTTTCTGAGGAATGGGTTAAAATGACCGTACGAGAAAAAAAACAGTAAAAGTGACAGCCGCGGCTAGTGACTTGTGGCGGACACGTGCCTCTTAAAAAGCCACTGTAAATATAATCGGCATCTGATTGGATGATCAGAAAGTCAAAAGATCTTATTGGATACTTCTCATATCCACTCTACAACCGCCCACACGCATTCTCTTCCAGCCCTTTTATTTCCCTATTCTTGACTTTTATTTTCCCGAAAATACGCTGAAAAAAGGTAAATGAACAGAAACACCCCACCGCCTCTCCATTTTTCCTCAACATAAACCCTAACATCGGAGAAGCTGCTATTGATTTCCGATCGCTGAAGAGATGTCGGAGAAGTTCTCGCCGGCACTGAGAATTGGAGATCTCAGCGACTTCATAGCACCGTCGCAGACATGCGTCGTTTCTCTCAACTCCAATTCCACCCTCAAGAAGCCCGCTAGGCCTCAGGTTTTTGCCATCAACTGTTATTAAAAGAGTTTCTTTCTATGAAGTTGTTAGTTCTCGGTTTTTACTTTTTATGGTTTTAATTTCGTATGAACTTTTTTTGCCTTTGGTTCTTTTTTTTTTCCCCCCGTGGCTTGTGTAGGTTTCAATAGATAATAAACAGCAAACTGAACCAGTTAAAATTTCTCTGAAGGATTGCTTGGCTTGCAGGTAATTTTATTTTTTTATATAATTTAATATCCGATAATTCAGTGTTTCTTGTTCTTAATTGCCAAAGTTGCCGTCTTTTTATGAGGATTCCTTCTGCTTGTTGATTAATCTATGTTGGTACTTGTTAATCGTTGGTTTAATTTCCCACAAGTTCTGTCACCATTCTATTCAATGATTAGGTGATAAAATGCTTAATTAGCTTTTTTTTTTTGGAATAAATTTGCGACTTTACTTGAGTTTGGCTACTGCCTATAGTCTTGTTACTAGGGCTTTCAATGCTCTCTGTAATGATAACACAAAGATAATGGTAAAATTGTTAATGGTTACTGACAGAATGTCCTTGCATAGTCATGTCGGCAGGATGGTTACTAGTATTTTAATTTATGTGATTAGTCTACATTTTGCAAATAATTGGTCGGTTTTGCATTGCTAATAAAACAAAAGGGTTGAATTATTTTCGTGACGTTGCAGTGGATGCATAACATCAGCGGAGACAGTCATGCTTGAAAAACAAGGTTTGGATGAGTTCCTTGCTAACATCAATAAAGGAAAAGCTGTTGTTGTTTCCTTGTCTCCTCAGTCAAGAGCTTCCTTTGCAGTCTATTTTGGCATTCCTCCAATTCAGGTACTAATGGGGCTTTTTTATTGATGCTGCGTATACTGGAAGATGAAATGATGTCCTTCAGATGTGGAGTCATGCATTTTTAATATGCTAGTCTTTTCAACTTTCAGGTTTTTAAAAAGCTCACAACATTTTTCAAGTCCCTGGGAGTAAAGGCAGTATTTGATACAAGTTGCAGCAGAGACATGACACTTATTGAAACTTGCAATGAGTTCATTAGTCGATACAAAGAAAGTCAGTCAGTCGAGGATGAAAAAGCTAGGCCATCATTACCAATGCTTTCTTCAGCATGTCCAGGTTTGTTTTGTCCCTTAGCATAATACCCCCATTCCTGAAAAAAAGGGAACGATAACCCTCTTTGTGTGACTTCAAGAGCAGATGGTTGGAGAGAGCTTGAAAAAGCTGTGTAAAAACAAATAAAAATATGCTGTGACAATCTTAAATGCTGTGAAATAACTGGGATTATAGAGTGAAAAAGTTTTAATGGGAGCTGCTTGACCTTTTCATCCTTCTGTAATTGTAGGTTGGATATGCTATGCTGAAAAGCAACTAGGATCCTATATTTTACCTTACATTTCATCTGTCAAGAGTCCTCAGCAAATAGTTGGTGCTGCCATCAAGCATCACTTATGCCATAAAATAGGTCTTCGGTAATGATACAACCTAATCTTTTCTTTTCATTTTTTTGTGATGCTCATTTCTTAATGATTTTTCATCAAACATAACTTGTTGACTCATCTAATTCTTGTCCTTTTGACAAGAACAACTGATTAAAACTTTTTAACCTAGACTGTTATAGGCTCAAGTTATACTTTGATAACTTAAGTTACTTCCTAAATCACGATAGACATGTATGAATGTTGTTGAATGCAGTATGTGAAAAAAATTCTAATGGATGAAAACTAATTACTAGGCCAGATGAGATTTACCATGTGACTGTGATGCCTTGTTATGATAAGAAGCTTGAGGCTGCGCGAGATGACTTTATTTTTGAAGCAGAATCTGGTATTAAACTTCCAGAGGTAGATTCAGTTTTGACCACTGGAGAAGTATTAGACTTGATTAAGGTAAAGCAATTTGTTAAATCCTTGTGATTTCTGTGGTCGCTCCCCTTAAAAGCTATATTCTGAATGATAAGTACTTTTGGTCAACTTTTGCAGTTAAGGTCCGTAGATTTTGAGGCTCTAGATGAATCTTCTCTTGATAAAATGTAAGTTCTCTCAGTTATTCTTAAGAATTGTTGCCATACATGTATCCTGGAAGTGTCTGTCAAGAAATGATGTTTGGTGACATTCCCTACAGGTTGACAAATGTCGATGAAGAGGGACATCTATATGGAGTGCTTGGAAGTTCTGGTGGCTATGTGGAAACGGTATTTCGGCATGCTGCTAAATCACTATTTGGAGTTGAATTCAAAGGTTCATTGCCCTTCAAGACTATAAGGAATACTGACTTCCGTGAAGTGATTCTTGAAGTAAGACATTCTCTTTAATTCCGTCATTCCATCATTTCCTAACTATTTTTGCATGCATTATCTAGAAGTATAGTTAGTTGTTGATTTGTGCATGATTAGATGGATATGGAAGGATCTGAGTTAGTTTTCCTACCCAAGCCTTTCCCTTTCCTCATTGATGTGAATGTAAGCCTAAAGTTTAGCCTACATTTATAATTTGAAGCTCCTGTATACAACATGATGTGGTACTCTTTGCCACCTGAATTTTATATTTAAGAGACACTCACAGGTAGCTGGTTGTTACTCTTAAACGTTGTCATGAATCATCTTTTACATCTTGTACTGCAGGTAGATGGAAAAGTTGTGTTGAAATTTGCACAATGTTATGGCTTCCAGAACCTGCAAAATGTTGTGAGGAAAGTCAAAATGCGGAAATGTGACTATCATTTTGTGGAAGTCATGGCATGTCCATCAGGTTTCTTTTCTGTCACATGCACTTGCTTGCAAACTTTCTTGGATGAATTACTCCACATGAGGTGTGACCATCTATAATTTTGTTTAAGCAGGTTGTTTGAATGGTGGAGGTCAAATCAAACCAAAGCCAGGACAATCCCCAAAGGATTTGATTCAATTGTTAGAAACTGTTTATATGGAAAATGTAAGCATCTCTTGAATTTAATGGTCTCTTATTTCTTTGAAACTTAATCTTGTACTGGTATAAATACTGTGGAACATGCTGTTATTACTGTTCTAATTTCATGTCTTTACATTCCCTAAGTGCTTATGCTGAACTTTTTGACATTCGAACATCTTATCATAGAAGATATGCAAGTTGATCACTTATGTGCTGGTTTAACTAGTTGATTTATCCGAGGAGCTCATGTACTTTGGTTCTTGGAGATTGCAAGCTCCACGGCATTTGTTTGTTGTATTGTGTAATATTAAAACATTTTCTGATGACCATGTAGGAGAGGTGTTCCATACTGATTTATGGATTCAATGTCTACTAGAGGTTTGGAATGCACAATGCTTAGCATGACTACGGTCATTTGATTGTCCAAATGGCCTTGAGTTAAAAGATACAGAATGATCTGCTACGTGCTTGCCTGATCTGCCTATACCTTTTCTAATTCTATACTTTTGCTTGTTTTCGTTGTCCTTGCATTATCATAGAAGTTATATGGTTTTGACTGTTTGTTCAATTTTGTACTTGTAGGTTTTGGTTGCAGATCCTTTTGATAATCCTACAGTTAAATGCTTGTATGACGAGTGGCTCGATCAGCCTGGTTCAGAGAAAGCTAAAAAGTATATACATACAGAATATCATCCTGTGGTTAAAAGCTTAACTGTTCAATTGCATAATTGGTGATAGCTTTCAGTCCCCACCTATACAGAGAGGCAAATTTCCTGTTGCTGCCTAAGCTATGGCTTCTCATAATCCAAGTTATCTCTGTGGTCTGAAGCATTATATTCCTTGCTATTTGTCGTTCCTTCATGGGATTGCATTTTTAGGGGGTCCAATTTTGACAGAGTAAAACATAACTCCTGATGTATTGTATTGATCTTGTAAATGCTCTATACTTAGGCTTCTTCTCAGATAGGGAATACAAATTATTGCATACACATTGTAATCTATGTTCTTTTTCTTCCCTTCTTTTGGTTGAAGGGTTCAAATAATGTTTCTCTGAATCCACGTAAAAGCTTTTGTATTTTCAAGCTGACATAAACGAGTTTTGTTCAATGGAAGGTAGTCGTTTGTTCAATGTTCTTTAGTAAACTTTGTCATGCACTGTTTAATAGTGATGTTATGACCAATGGAACAAACAAAGGCCGCCTCCGTCTGAAAATGGGTCTCTCGTGGGAATTCTTTAACCTTGTCATGCTCTGTTTAATATCTGATGTTATGACCAATGGAACAAACAAAGGCTGCCTCCGTCTGAAAATGGGTCTTTCGTGGGAATTCTTAAAGTATTGCTTTGGCTTGGAAGAAGAGGAACCAAATCTGAACCAAAATCAGTGAATTGACGAAGTCATTGAACTAAGCAAATAAGGACAAACAAATATGGACTTGTTAATATTATTATTGGTCACTTGTGATCATAATATTAGGCAACACTTTGACTTCATTCATACAACGTTTCTTATACTCCATCTTGGAGTCCAATAACAACAACTTCCCCCATTTTGCCGTGCCCCTTAACTTTCATCTTTGTTGTGTGTCATCATTTGTCTGCCTAGAATCTTTTTTAAAGGAATAATTCAACTAACTAGTTGCAACTTTTATATTTTAAAAGCTTGATCTAAAGTTTGGTTAGATTCAAGTTACATGGTCCTAATTCGGAATATCTTAAGATAATATCGTTTTACTGTAATAGATTCTTAAACTTACGCATCAAAATGACGTTATTTTAGACACTTAAACTAAAATGACATTATTTCAAGGGAAAGCAATTCCAGTCCTTGAATATTTTCCAAAAGTTAATCAATTTGCTAATGAGTTATGAACTCAGTGCTTGGCCAAACGTATTGATTTGGTTATAGTCATTTTTAAATTAGAATAAGATCGTTTCAAAAGAAACTTTTGCAAACTGTTCAATCTTTTGAGTTAGTCTTCAAGTTAACCTCTTTAAGTCCAAGTCTGATCCGAAAGTCAATCAATATACAAATGAGTTAGTGACTTATTGCTTGGACAAATACATTGATTTTGTGTAAAACTAGACTACATTCTTAGTCCGCATTCTTAGTTTTAAGAAAAGAAATAGAAAATAAGCAAAATATATCTGAAAGTATTAAATATTATCGTAAAAATTAAGTGATAAATTTCTAAAATATGAAATTTAAAATATTAAATTACGTAAAATTTCAACGCAGTTAACTCTTTTAAGGTAAAATCAATTTAGAGACTTCTAAAATGAGGCCTAAGACACCTGTGAATCAATCTGACAATCTTTAACCATGTCAAATGCATGCTCATCTTTTTAGCTTTCAATGTTGGAGATTCAAGTACCATCTTTGGATTGAATTGGTTATATTATAACCTAAAGTATCTGATACAAGAAGAATGGAGTTATGCCAGTACTTATCTTCCAGAACTTTTATGTATCATTAACAGAGAGCTAATAGATAAAAAATGGAAAAATAATACATGATTTGAGCTCATTTAATTCAGAACTTCCATGGTCTCCATGGATTGGTTGGACTCGTCGTGTGAAAATATGTGAGGAGTGGGAACCAAATACAACGTTTCCTTTCTTCCAATTGTAGCTCCAGAGCCTTCAGTCATGTCCAAGTTCTCTGGTGATGTTCCTTCTGGCAATTTCCAGTCAAAATGATACAGTAATTGAGCAATGGGAAGCTCAATGTTAGCCATTCCAAAGGTTATGCCAGGACAAATCCTTCTTCCAGCTCCAAATGGAAGGTACTGAAAGTGAAGTCCTCTGAAATCAACTGAATTATCTTCGAACCTCTCTGGCATAAAGCTCAGAGGTTTACGCCAGTACTTGGGGTCTCTTCCAATAGAGTAGGCATTCACCATCAATTTGGTTTTCTCTGGGATTTCATACCCATCAATCACACAAGCTTCTCTGGTCTCTCTTGGGAGCAGCAATGGTGCTGGTGGGTGTAGCCTCAGAGCTTCTTTGATCACTAGCTTCAAGTAGGACAATTGTTGAACATCTTCGTCTGTGATCTTTTCCTTTCCCTTGAAGACTCGTCTCACTTCAGCTTGTGCTTTTTTCAAAACTCTTGGATTTCTCATCATTTCAGACATCGTCCACTCTACTGTCAGGGATGAAGTATCAGTCCCAGCCACAAACATATCCTGCATTAATTGTGTCAGAAGTTAAGATTCAGCTGAGAAAAGGACTAGAAAATCGATAATCTGATAGAGGAAACTAACCAAGATGACAGCTTTCAAGCTGGTAGTAGTAATGGGACACTTCAAATTGCCACCCTCTTGAGATTTCAGAAGAACATTAACGAGATCATCATCTTCTGAATCAGCAGTACCGTTTTTTGAGTTCATCAGTTCCTCTTTATGGTCTTGTATGATTTGATCCAGTAACCTAGTCATCTTTTCTTGAATACGTTCAAGTTTAGATTTTATCCCACTTAGCCCTTGAAGGAACTCCAATGATGGGAACAAATCAGCCAGGTCAAATCCTCCTGCCAAAGCTGTGGCCTCCCTCAACCCCTCAAGCACTGCGTCTTGTAACTCCTCCGAGCAAGTATTGCCAAATGCTGTTCTACAGGTAACTTTGTTGGTGTACAAGAACACCCTTTCTGTGAAATCAAACGGCTTTCCTGCAGAAGCTCGAACGAATTCGAGGAGATTCGCAACCTCTTCGTGGCGAACCGAAGAGAAAGATTGAACCTTCCTAGGACTCAACATTTCTGTCACACAAATTTTTCTCATTTGCTTCCAGTAATCACCATAAGGAGAAAAGACAAGGTCTTGACCACCATAGGTCATGATGCTAGAGGCTAGAACATTAGGCCTCTGTGCAAAGGACAGCTCGTGTGTCTTCAACACTTCTTCAGCTAACTCAGCCGAAGACACAACAACTGCAGAGATCTCTCCGAGCTGCACATGCAAAAGAGGCCCATATTGCTTGGCAAGGTCTCTCAGAGCATGGTGAGGCGCTGAACCCACCAAATTGTACAAGTTCCCTATAAAAGGCAGCTTCATTGGCCCTGGAATCGTCTTCTTCGGGGTACTATCAGCTTCAGATGTTGCTCTGCAACACACCTTCACTGGAAGGCGATGAGTAGTTGCATGACTGGGGATAGAGACGCTAAAAGCCGGACCTCCAAGTTTTGATGAGGACAGAACTGGAGTTCCCATTATAGAAGGTGAAAATGTTTGTGATCCCAATTTAGAAGAGCAGATCGATAAAGAACCCATCTTTGCAGAGAAAGATCTGTAACAACTGTGTTAAAAACTTGCAGGTTCTGGGATTTTCTTTGAATGATCCCAACTTGTTGAGTTGTGAAGTAGCTAAGAACATCATTATATATGAAAATGTAGAGTCCAGCACGCCAATTACTTGGTGCATGGCAACTGATGGGACTAATTGTCAAAACCTGACGATTGTGATTTTAGTTTAATACTCCTGAATGTTGAAAACATGGACAATTAATTATTCAGCACACTCTCATTGACTAAGAATACAAAACAATTCAAATAACAGCAATTTCAATTAGTAATCAAATGCATTACGTGTTAGATATTTTTTTTGTACCTAAGGATAATTTTGTCATTTTCTTATAAAGTAATCAACCATTAATTGTAATTTTATCTTTTCAATAAATTATCGATTAAATTACATAATTTAATCCAGAAAAGAGTAATAAAGTGACCCAATAAATGATTTAAGTCAATGGGTCAAAGTTCGGGTAAAAAATAGATCCTATTAGTATAGACCGGGTCTATATCAGCTTTGTAATGGGAAAATTTGATATGGAAGCTATATAAAAGTTAAGGTCTTCTACAGTTACTCATAGCAATCGTAAGTATGTGATTCTCTGACCAATTAAGAGAGCTTACGTATTAAGAAAACTGTAGAAAGACTTAAACCTCGTGTCCGGAAACACTTTCCGTAAAAGTCCCGAAAGATTTATGATCGTTTGGAACTCAAAAACGGCGTTGAAATAAAAAATGAAACCGAAATCAAGTATTCCTCATTTTCTTCATTTTTATATATATGATCCTAGATACGTGATAAGATATATATTACATATTACATTACGATCCTTTCTATGCTTCTGCAGTCAAATCCGATAATTATATATTATATATCGTATTAAAATTAACCGATAATTCTTATATAACTATCCAAATTTCCTTACTTAACCATGACGGCTGCTTGGCTGCTTTTAATATGTTAAACCAAAGTTTGTTGACAAGACAAAATTGAAAGAGACCCAATAAGAGCTTGTTTGATTTTCAAAGATGGCTGTGCTTAGTTACTCAAGATAGTATTATTTTAAAAGTACACTACATATTTTTATGTATGGGACCATTTAGAGTGACGATTGCTTCATGTCTATATCTATAGGAGGTGGCCACTTGAATTACGATTGCTTACCCAACCGGCCGACATAGTATTATTTTAAAAATACACTATATATTTTATATTAATCCTGATATTGACTTTAAAATTGAATAAAATTATATTCGTAATTAGGGCTGATAAAAATCAGTTTCAAAATAAACCGGTTCCGAATAATGTAGGCAAAGGTAAAAATTTTATGACTTTAAATTAGTTTAAAATCGAAATTTTTTTACCAAGTTGACTCGGAACTGAACCGGATTGGAAAACGCCTAATTCAGTTCGGAACTGATTTGTCCGATTTTAACTAATAATAAAGGGTCATTAAATTGCACTATCTTTTTGCCATCTCTTTTTTTTTCTTCTATAAAATCAATAAAAAAACTACAACAAAAAAGAAAAAAAACGTACATCAAATTGAAATTCAAAATTACGCAAAGTTTTTTCTTAGCCAAAATTCGAAACAATGATTCTTTTGTTTTTCTTAAAATTCGGATCCGACAATTTTAATCTGTTTTAAATATTCGATATTGACCAAATTTAAAATTTCGGACATTTTGTCCGATTAGGTTAACTAGGATACAAATTTGATTTTAATTCAAACAAAAATCGATCAACCCTGTTTAAATTCAGTCAAAAAAATTCTAATCCGTATCTAATTTTTTTGAATCAAATAGAGTCGAATTATCATCTAGGCCTATCCATAATACTAAACCTTCTTAGACTTTGCCCTACAGCAAGATTTCTACCGAATATTATCCGCGTCCAATCTTTACAACCTAATATGTTTTATAATCCTGTTTATTACCAATTTCTAAATTTTGGAACGTTGAAATAAGGTAAAATAATATACCTGATGCCCGAAAATAATACTTATTAAATATGATTTTTTATTAAGTTTAAATTATTTAGTTATGATGTGATATAAGCTAAATTTATTCCTCATATATTAAAAATTATGAAAATTTTATTTATTTTTTAAATTTAGATTATTACTATTATCAGTATTATTTTAAAAACTTTAAAATATAATAATGGTAAATTTTAATTTAAAATTTTTAAATAAATATTAATAGAAAATTCTAAGCTTTTGCTAAATTGAGTTCGTATACGTGAAAATCAGGGTTGGTAGGCGCTTACTAGCGGTGGCCTTGTCTCACTTTCCTTTGGGTCTTGGTCAAGCAACTCTTTTGTTTGTTTGGTCAATCATTACAACTCTCTTAGTCAAGCATCAATACTTAGACTTTAGACTCTCTTTAGAAAGGACCAGGTCTTCTGTTGCAATTAACTATTTTTAATCTTGTTATATTAAATTTAGTTTATATATTTATATAAATTTTTTAGTAAAAAATCAGATCTTCTGTTTCAATTAACGATTTTAATCTTATTTTATTAAATTTGGTTTAAATATTTATACAAATCTACGTAAATATGTAAATCAGATTTAACGGAACAAGATTAAAAGTGATTTCTATGCAAAAATGTAGACCAGATTAAGAAGAATAAGGTTGGAACACCCTAACAAGGGCACGGTGCTCCAACCCCCTTTACTCATGGATGAATTATTTCAGAAAAATGAATAAGGTTCATGTGAAAATATGAAATAATGCAATTAAATAAATAGAAAAATATTAATAAAAGATGGGTATTTTTATACTTAGTATAATATTTCCAATTATCCTTTCTCTTAATTTTTCTTCAATTTTTTAGGAAATTGGTTCGATTAGAGTTTTATTAAACTTCTCATAAATTTTAACTATATTATTAAATTTTTAATATTTTTAATTTAGTAATTAATCTTTTAAAACTTGTATAAATTAGATCAAAATTTATTTTTACTAATTTTACATATTTACCAAATGTCATGTAAATATTCATCCATTAGTTATATCTATAAAATAATATTTTGATATGAGTTGTATGTCAATAAATTAAAAACTTGAAAAATTTTGACGTTAAACTGCAAAAAATTTAAAAGATTGGATATTTTTAAGTTTTATAATAGATCATGCACGTAAGAACTATTATATATAAATAAATTAAAAAAGAGTTAATTATAAAAAAAGCTCAATTTTTTTTCAATTTTTTAATTATAGCTTGAACTTTAAAAAA
Source organism: Erythroxylum longipes (assembly GCA_027563885.1). NCBI lineage: Eukaryota > Viridiplantae > Streptophyta > Magnoliopsida > Malpighiales > Erythroxylaceae > Erythroxylum > Erythroxylum longipes. Next base: position 3,572,826 of record JAOQMS010000178.1, read on the forward strand.
GTAATAATAAAATGTTCAAATTTTCAATTTTTTTAAATTCTAGTCTAAACTTTGAAAAGTGGTAATAAAATACTCAAATTTTCAATTTTCTTTAATTTTAGTCCGACGTTATCTGTTGTTTTTTTGATGCCCTCAGCTCTTTGTTTTCTATCTGTTCTTTTGACACCCCAAACTACTTTCATATTACAACATACTGTACTAATAAATTCTTTATTTTTAATTCGTTTTCTTGATGCCCTTAGTTTGAGGGTGTCAGAGCTACATAATCTGAAAATCAAAGGGTGAGGACGTCAAAAGAACAAATTAAAAATAAAGGAAAAAATTAAAATCAAAGTGTAAGGTTTGCGTAATCTGATTTAAGTCATTTTTAAACAACAATATCGTTTTAATTATGTGCTTAAACGACATCATTTCAATAATCTTGATTGGTTGTGATAATTTTGGCTGATTTGTATTAATAGTTAAGATTTTTGAAACACGTGGCAGCTTATATCAACAAACTTAACGAAAATACTAACATTGGGCTAGAATTGAAAAAAATTAAAATTTTGAATATTTTATTACAATTTTTTTAAAGTTCGGGATATAATTAAAAAAATTAAAAGTTTGAGTATTTTATTGCTACTTTTTAAAGTTTGAGTAATAATTGAAAATTTGACGAAAGTTTGAGCATTTTTTAAGTAACTTGCCCTTAAAAAATATAATATAATATAATATAATATAATATTAAATAATTAAATATGTAAAAGAGTTACTTTTCTATTTCCATTCATTTATAATCAACTTTGGCATGTTCGTATTCTTAGTCAATGATGTCATTCGGAAGAAAACTAAACTTAAAGCATATTGGCCATGCGGTCAAAGTCTTCCCAAATTCTTTATTTGAACGTGGAAGTGCATCTTCTTAATAATTGAATTTAATATGATTATGATCAGACTTCACATCATCACGTCGATTGCAATTAATGATGATGAAACTACTTCCTGACTTTTGATACAAAGAAGCAAAGATTTGTGGAAAAGGTATTCTTTTCTTGTTGTTGTGCTTTTCCTTTGCTAGTTTTTTTATGGATTCATAGTTTGAAAGTCTCATTATTTTATAATATTATTATGTTAAGCACGAGAATGGTCGTTAATTATACGCAACCTTCCTTATATATTTTAGAAAGAGACTCTTCCCGTAATTCGAACTCGAACTCGAACTCGTGATTTTCGTCTCATAAAAGAATAATCTTACTAGTTGTTTTAATGCTCATTCTCTTTAAAGTAATACTAATAATATATTTAATTTCAACATAGTTAAGTTTTTGTTAGTCTTTTTATAATTCTACTATTAGTTTGGCCTATATAAGATCATAATTGAGAAATCTAAATTTATCAAATAGTGAAGAAGTTTTAAAAGTAATTTAATTAAATATTGATTAAATATGCAGTTTATAATTTAAATTTTCACAAAATATCAAAATAAAATGTATTATTTTAACATTTTGGCCCTATTTGACAATCAGCTGATTGTATTAGCTATTAGCTAATAGCGGATTAATATAGCTGATTTGATCAAAGTATAATATTAGTTATTTATTTAAAGATATTTGGTAAAATTAACTGTTTAATATTAGCTGTTTATCTGTAAAGTTACTTATAAATACATGACTTTAAAAAATGATTTATAAGGATATAAGTAATACATCTTAGTATTTCTTTGAATATTCTCATAAGAATTTAGATTTAGCAAAAGAAGTCAACATATCATTTAAAGCAAATTTGATGTTAATTCAACTTCAAAAATTAAAATTAAAAATATTAAATTTAAATAATAAACTTATTATCTCTATCTCTATCTGTTTGAGTAATTTGTAATAATTTTTGGATATAATAATCTTTTAGTTCTTTAATTTCTCAGCCGTTGGATAATTTAAATAAGTTTAATTAAAACATTCAAAAAGATTTAGAAATAAAAAATTCCTTAATCCAAACTTTAATCACTCCTTTTACTGGACCTTCAGATTCAGGATTCAAGCAATAGTCAATGGTAAACTGGGCCCAGTTTATCAACTACTATTTAAGATGTCTTTCCATAAAACTTCTGAGTAAGGCCAGGAGAAGAAGATATGATTTGTGCTTTCCATATGTTCATCACAAAATCTACCAGACAAGTTAGCTACATCCAAGTTGAAAGGGCTCAACTTTTGAAAAGTTGCAAGTTTATCCTGAACAGCTAGTCATAGGTTGAAAGCAAAAGTATCTTGTTTAAGATACTTTAGCTCTGGTGGTTCTCATCATTCTTCTGCAGGTTTTCGTTAAGAAGACACCTGAAGGGTGCTTAGTCCAGATGGCTTTGTCTTCCTTTAAATTGTCAGGTTGGTAATTTTGGCTACCAGCCTTGCCTGAAGTTACAAAATCGGTTTGTATTCTCCCATTCCCCATTTTTTATCAAGAAGCTCACCTTGGCTTCTGAAGAGAAGAACAGTCTTATGAAGCAGTAGGTATAATGGTCAATAAGCAGACCAATTGTCAAACCATATGGATCTTGTTGAACCATTAACCATTTCCAATTACCATCTTGATAGATTGCTGAAGAGCTTACCTCATCTTGAAATTTTGTAACATGCTCCACGATGAACTGGTTCTATTCTTGGCTATCTATAAGTTTTTTCTTTTCAGGTAATAATTATGCACCCATTTCACCTAAATTGAGTTATTATCTCATACCAACCTCCATAAT
>JAOQMS010000178.1:3589492-3622144 GCA_027563885.1 Erythroxylum longipes
TTAATAATTTTTATTGATAATTAATTTTAATTTATTAAATATATAATGTTGAATTAAATTATTTATAATTTTTATTAAATATTTAAAATTAAATAAGATATATTTAAATAATAGCAAATCAGATTATAAAAATTAAAAACAGGAAATCAAAACTTATTTTTATAGTTTTCACAATTTTTAAAAATTGGACGAAACTAAAAAAAGAAATAAAAATTCAAACAAACACAACTTTTTTACTTAATTTAAAAATAAAAATAAAAAATAAAATTAAAATTAAAAACAAACACTCTCTTAAAAACAACTTTTCTACTCATTGGAATAAGCTATCTTGCATTTAGTAAAAATTTTATTGAAATATTGAAGTTATTAATAGGGATGAAAATTCTAACTTAGCCCAACTTAACCTATTTTTAGCCTAAATTAGGCGAGTCAGAAGTCGAACCGGGCTGCATTTTTTATCAAAATAATGTCGTTTTAATTTTTTTTTTAATTAAATGACTGAGTTGGCCTGCCTTCTTGTAACCGACCAACCTATAGCCCAAAGCGACAGATCTATTAACCTGCTAACTGGCCCATCCCAACCTGCGCGGGCTACAAGCCGGCCTGCGAGTCCAGTTGTTAACGTGAAATGGGACACGTGAAATGGGACAGAATTATAATACTAATTAAAATAATAAATCAACTTTTTGTTAGAAACCAATTTAATTATATTATTTGAGAAACAAAAGGTAAAAGTGAAAATTGAAAAGTCAAAACCATATTTGAGCTTGTTTTCGTACTGTCACTTTGCTCTGTTCGGCAATTGTCACATATGGCAAAACAAAACCAGTCACTGTCACCAAACAGCCCACAGTCTCAGTCACCACAAACTTAATTAAGCCAAAATCCTTAAAAGGACACCAGTTCTGAGAAACTAAGCTTTATTGAAGCAAACCTGTTATGTCTATCTGGAACTTGCATCTAACCTACATGTTTGTTGTGCCAAGTTTGGAGCTTTCACTCACAGACGCATAATCCTGACAAAAGACGAAAATTTGAAAGTTACCCATTGAAACTCGGTTGTGGAAGATGCAGCTTTCCCTGCCAATTTTGCCATTTGACGACTTCCGAAGGAATTTTGACTACTAGGGTTTTGGTTCACCTTCTTGGGCCATAAATATCCGTCTGTTCTTGCTCTTGTTTATTGCCTGTGAATTGACTGTAGCAAGATGCATTAGCTTTCATCTCTATATATTCTCAACATACACAGTTGCCCGCAGCGAACTAAGCGTAAAGAAGACATGGGTCGTTCTCGTGGGAACTTCCACTCTGCTGATGAAGACCCCACACAGAGGTTTGTTACTCAATTAAAGTTATTTGAGCTGTTTTAATGTTTAAACATGCTTCTTGTTTAATCGGTTTTGCTTATGTGCAGTTCTTTAAATGTTCACAGTTTTTTTTTTCTCTATTCCATGAAATGGGAAATTGGAAAGGTTGTGACTTGTAGTTCAGTTATGAAAGAATCGGAGATTGTGAGATGCATTTTAGGAATTGAAGTTTTCTTAACATGTGTCCAACAAAGGGGAAAAAAAAAAAAGGGAGAGAACAAGCCTGTTAAACGCTTCTGTTATTTCAATGACCTTCCTTTTAAACAATCGGCCCTCTGTGTTTATATTTATTCTTTACCTTCGTATTCTTACTTTTTCAATTGAAACCGTTTTCCACATCTCAGTTTTAATTGAAACTGTTTCTTTCAGTTCACTTTCATTAACTTCTTTTGGCAATTCAGGTCAAGAAGGAAGAAGAATGCTAGCAGCGGTGAAAATTTAGAATCTTCATCTTCGGGTACTTTTTTTTGCTTAGGCAAAGATTGTGAGAAAGGAAACTTCAATTGAGTATTTAACTTCAGAAAATGTTGTATTCTATGAGGTTTAAATTTAAGATTATAGTTCTATCTTATCTAGGAGCCTCTGTTTAGAGTTGTCCATCAGAATATATAACTCTGATTGGTAAATTTAAATAAAGGCTTAAGAAAAAATTGTAATTGTGTAAAGATGAAGATAATCTTAGGTTTTCCATTCGAGGTTTACTATTTTCTGTTATCAAAATTTTCTTCTCTGTTGTCGCCTTAAATATTTCCTTTTCCTAATCAGGTCAAGGAACAAGTGATGGTAAGAGGGCTTTATACCATTGCAACTATTGCAACAAAGATATAACAGGAAAGATCCGCATCAAATGTGCTGTATGCCCTGATTTTGATCTATGCATAGAATGCTTCAGTGTTGGGGCTGAAGTGACCCCTCATAAATGCAATCACTTTTACAGGGTTATGGTTAGTCTCTTTTCTTGCTCCTAACTTTTTTAGTTCAGAACTTCTGCGTCTATAATGTATGGAAATTTGTTATTCATTTTTGCAGGATAATTTATCCTTCCCTCTTATCTGCCCTGACTGGAATGCAGATGATGAGATACTACTCTTAGAGGTGATTTTATTTCTGTTTTTCTTAAAGATGGTTCATTCGATAGAAGTTTTTCTGTGAGAAGTATATAACATATTTGTTTCCTCTGATTTATGTAACTTTGGTTCTAGGGCATTGAAATGTATGGCTTGGGAAACTGGGCGGAAGTTGCTGAGCATGTGGGGACAAAGAGCAAAGAGTTGTGCATTGAACACTATACAAATGTTTATTTGAATTCTCCAAACTTCCCTCTGCCAGTATGATATTGTGTCTTGTTCAGAAAGTAAAATTTTACCTTAAAATGTGTTCGAAACATTGTGTTGTTGATTTTTCTTTTCTGTAGGACTTGTCTCATGTTGTTGGAAAAAACAAAAATGAGCTTCTTGCCATGGCCAAAGGGCATGCAGAGGACAAAAAAGGTACATTATGACACTTATTATTCTCCCTTTCTCTTTCTTAGTCTGGACTTCCAATTCTCCACTGAGTGATTGGAATGCCTATAAACTTTCCCCACAATACAGTAATGGATTCAGTTCACTATTACCTCGTAATAAACAAGAAATTGTTGACTTATGAAGCAAACCTGCAAATATCCTGATTTGGCTGCATTTTATGTTAATTGTTGTCTTAATTCTCTACTTCATGAATCTTCTTGTTAAAATTGTTCATGACTTGTAGGGTCTTCATCACTTGGGGAGCATGCAGTGAAGGAGGAATCTCCATTTTCTCCTAGGATTAAGTATGGGTGTCATTGTTTCTTATATGTGCATTATTTACGTAGCTTATATACCTTCTTATGCTAGATTTATTTTCAATGGATACAGAGTAGAAGAAATGCATAAAGGTGGTCCCCCTAATCGTTTACCATCTGCAGGTGTGTTGGCTTATCATTGAAAATAGCTGCAGATGTTTCATTCCAATTTATAATCTTGTTTATGTACAAGTTGTTCTGGCTAGGTTTATCTTTCCAGCTTCTGCTGCAGTTATGAAGACATTGGATGCATCGAGTTAAAGTTAATTTATGATGCGCAATGTTATGATCTCGTTGAACAATATGTAGCACCTCTATTGTTGCAGTATAGCTAAAATGGAATGCACAATGGCATTTATGATGTTATGTGTAGGAGATGTCTGAAGATGTATCAATCACCTATGACATTGTGCTTCATTTGTAATGCTATAGACTGAACTGGATTTATCTTAGCCATTGTCATTTGTTAACTTGCATACTTCTAGCTTATAAGTCAAGTTTGTAACATATGCAAGTCTGCATATATGATGTCAACTGCTTGTAGCAATTTCACTCTAGTTCTGATGAAAGCATTAATTTTGAGTCGATCATTTTTATTTACACAGCTGACACTCAGACCGAAAAGGATCCTAAAGTGGAAAAACCATTGTCTTCTGTAAATGAGGGCCCATCTCTAATTGGGTTGAGTGGTTATAACCCAAAAAGGCAGGAATTTGATCCTGAATATGACAATGATGCTGAGCAATTGCTGGCTGAGATGGAATTTAGAGATGCAGACACTGAAGAAGAGCGAGAGCTCAAATTGCGTGTGCTCCGAATCTATTCAAAGAGGTTATTCCATAACTTAATAATGAACTTGCAGTAAAAATGAGAATTGATAAACCAATATCTTTTTGGAGAAATTAATAACTTGCTTTTGTATCTGCATAATGTTGCGTTATTGATATTTGCTTTTCATTTATGTTAATTGATTTTGACAGTTGACAGCTTTACTAACAGGTTGATTGCATGTAAATCTAAACTATTTTGCTTGTATGATTTGGCATTTACAGGCTTGATGAGAGGCAGCGTAGGAAGAATTTCATATTGGAAAGAAATTTGCTTCATCCAAGTCCTTTTGAGAAGGACTTGTCTGCTGAAGAGAGGGAATTATGTCGGCGCTATGATGTCTTCATGCGATATCTTTCCAAAGAAGAGCATGAAGATCTTCTTCAGACTGTTATCACCGAGCGCCGAATGCTGAAAAGACTTCAGGAACTTAAGGTATATGATTCATCCCCGAGACTGCATCTATACTTACTGGTATATGATGCTCTGCTTTGGAGTTATTGGGCCTTATAAAACCTCTTTGTTAAGAGAAAGTAAATTTTGTGGCATACTGTCTTTGTTCTGCATTTGTCTATAAAAATAAGGTGCGACAGGCATAAAAAGGAAGTACTTCCACTATCGTGATGATCCAAACTCATATGTGGCCTTATAAATCTAGAATTCATGTTCCGCATGAAAATGTCTGACTGATTGTCATAACTCTGATAACACTGCAGGAAGCTCAAGCTGCAGGTTGTCGTTCATCAGCTGAGGCAGATAGATACCTGGACCATAAAAGGAAAAGAGAAACTGAAGAAAATTCCAGGAGAATAAAAGAAGGTGCTCAACCTGGTCCAAGCAATCAAGGAAATGCATTCTTGGCTTCAGAGTCTGCCGGCAGGGATTCAAATTCAAGACCTGGACAGGTCTCTTCAAGCAATGCTAATGATTTGGACATTACCCAATTTTCTCAGATACAATTACTGTCTGAAACTGTAAGTGGTAGATTTTTATCCTGTGATTTATGTGTACATATGTGGATGATTGTTTATTAGCTATAGATGTATTTTTCCTAGACTGCTGTTTGTATTGGCAGTTAAAATGATTAATTACACCTCTCCAGTACATACATTGTTTAGATTCCTTAGTTGCAGTTTTATGCTTCACTTCATATATTTTTTAAGACCTGACTATTTCTATGTTGTGGCAGGAAAAACGCCTATGCTCTGAGATCAAGCTTTCTCCACCTCTCTATCTTAAAATGCAAGAGGTGATGACGAAAGAAATCTTCAGTGGCAACGTTGCGAAGAAATCCGATGCATATCCCTTATTCAAGATTGAACCCATCAAAGTTGATAGAGTTTATGACATGCTTGTGAAGAAGGGGATTGCTCCACCATGAAACTGCTGCATCCTTGGTCTCAGTCAAACTGTAGAAGTTTTCTTCATTCTATTCATTTTGCTTCAGAGGAATGAACAGTTGGCTTTACTTTAGCTTTACCTCACACATGAAGCATCAATCTTACCAACACAAAGACTTGCATTTATCGAGGAAAGAAATTAACCAGTTACAAATTTACAGAAGTGCATACTTGCTCTCTGTAGTCCAAGCCAGAAGCAACTGTCTTTCAGTATTTATCATTTCTTTTGGTAAATTAGAAAGAGTTTCTAATATGATATAGGAAAATGCTTCATCTTCTATTGAATTGTAAACTATGGTGATTCGTGTTAGTATCAGGAGTATGTTGTTTGTTTCTAGGTAGTGATCAAAATATTATGAGGCAAAATTATTATTTGCTGAGAAATATTTATTGATTTAGTTATAAATATTTATTGGTGATCTAAATATTCATTTTCAATTTAGTTTTGCTTTTTGTCGAGATAGTGATTGGCTGTAAACAGATTATATTGAGATATAGATAAGTTGTAAATAGATTAGATTGAATAAGTTTAAAATCCATTAAATTAAGGGATTATGTTAGATAGCTTTAAATAACCTTTCAGATTTAATCTCTCATTTTCTCTCTTGTAATGTCCTATATAATGTTGTGTACTTCCTATTCAATATATTAGAATATATGAAAATTCTTTCTGACATTGTATTAGAGTTGTAAGGTTTCTTTTTTCTGGGATTTATTCTTTGAGCAGCCTTCATTACTGCATTGCTGAAACTTTATTTTTGGTTCTTCTCTTGTGTATTCGAACCTTCATCACTGCATTCCCCCTTTTGTGATTCCATTCGGGCAGCCTTAATTGTTGCAGTATCTTCTTCATCATGTCAACCTCTCAAAACTTCTCTCTTCACCAGATCTAACCCTCAGAAAAATTCAGTACCATTCAGAAAATTGGAGATTTACAAAATATTTGGGCTTCTTATAGGCTTAATGGGAAGAACTATCTCAAATGGTTCTGCGCATATCTCAAGGGCAAAGGGAGGCTTAGTCATCTTCTTGGAACATGACTGAGTAAGGATAACCCAACGTTTGAAGCATGGGATAAGGAGGATTTCATGATAATGTCCTGGCTATGGGATTCTGTGGATCTTATGATTAGTACCACATGCGTGTTTCTTGTCATTGCAAAGGAGATTTGGGACTACATTTGTCGCACATACTATAAGGCTTGTGATGCTGCTCAAGTGTACGAGATCAAGGTCAAAATTGCAGCTGCTAAATAAGGAGACAAATTTGTCACAGAATATGCAAACTTGTTGCAGAATCTTTGGCAAGAATTTGATCATTATCGAGTTTTCGAGATGAAATGCCTTGAGGATGCTGTCATCTTGAAGAACTTCATTGAAAAAGATTGTGTCTATGCTTTTTTAGCTGGATTGAATGCTGAATTTGATTAGGTTAATATCCAAATCCTTGGAAAAGAGGACACTCCATTTCTAGAAGAGACATTCTCATTGATTCAAGCAAAAGAAAGCCAAAAGAGTGTTATGCTTGAACCACAAACCATGTACGGGTCATCCTTAATAGTAAAAACTGATCGTCAGGACAAAGGAAATAGTGATCTATATAAATATTCTGGTAAAGAAAACCAGGAGAAGGAGAATAAGAACAACTTTTGGTGCACCCACTGCAAGAAACAGAGGCACACAAAGGAAACATGTTGGAAACTATATGGTAAACCACCAAGCTGAGAATGGGGAAATCGTAGGGGACAGTAGAGATTCCAAGCACATATGGTAGAACAACCCAAAGCTGAGGAAAATTCAACAACAGAAGTACTAAATAGCGAAGAAATTGAGCAACTGAGAAGCTTGTTGGGAACTATTGAAAAACCTTCTAAGACTTGTTCTTTGGCTCTTACAAGTAAACCTTTACTTCCTTTTTGCATGAATGCCTCAAAAAATCTTTATACCAATTCTTGGATAATAAACTCGGGTGTCATAGACCATATGACACCCACATCTCAACTTTTCCACACATATTCCCCGTTCTCGAGTAACAAAAAGATTGTAATGGCCAATGATTCTCTAGTTACTATTGCAGGGTTTGGAGATATACACATCACACCTGCCTTTATTCTTAAAAAGGTTCTCCATATATCAAAACTGTCGGCTAGCCTTGTTTTTATTTAAAAACTTACCCATGATCTTAAATGTTATGCTACTTTTTTTCCTTCTCATTGTGTTTTTCAGGATCCGGTCTCAAGGAGGAGAATTGAACTTGCTAAGGAAAGGAGTGACCTTTACCTACTTGAATTGCCTCAAAGAGTCAAAAGCAGGCTATCTTTGTCATTTCTAAGTTCCTCAAATAAAGATACCATTTGGCTATATAATCTACGCCTAAGTCATCCATCTTTTAAAATTTTAAAGGTCATGTTTCCTCATTTGTTTCAAGGATTAGATATTTCTGAATTTCATTATGATATTTGTGAATTTGCAAAACATACTCGAGTATCTTTTCCTGTTAGCAATAAAAGAAGCTCTCATCCTTTTCATTTGATTCATAGTGATATATGGGGTCCCTCTACTATACCTAATGTTTCTGGGGCTCGTTGATTTGTATCCTTAATTAATGATTACACTCGGGTTACATGACTCTTTCTTCTTCAACAAAAAACTAATATTAGCCTTGTTACACCTAATTTCCACTCAATGATTCAAAACAAATTTGTGGTTGAAATAAAAAGCTTTAGGATAGACAATGCCAGAGACTACTTCAACAAGACTTTGTTACCTTTCTTTCAATCACAGGGCATTATCTATGATTCATCATATGTTAACACACCTCAACAAAACAGGGTAACAGAAAGAAAAAATGGGCACTTATTCAACACCACCTGCGCTTTACTCTTTCAAGGGAATGTCCCTAAATCCTATTAGGGAGAGGCAATTCTTATGACCACAAACATGATAAATAGACTTCCATCACGTGTGTTAGACAATAAAAGTCCCATAGAAATTCTTAATAACTTCTACCCGCACATCAGAACCTCAAATGGCCTCACACCTAAGGTATTTGGATGCACTGCCTTTGTTCATGTCCATAACCAACATAGAGACAAACTAGACCCCCGAGCTATCAATTGTGTCTTCCTCGGTTACTCACCTACTCAAAAGGGATACAAATGTTACAATCCGTCATCTAGGAAATTTTATATCTCTAAATGTAATAGTCAGTTTTCGAACCTACTGAGGGATTAAGTGTTGGATTACTAAATTACATCATATTAGAATGAATTTCGTGCATTTAAAATATGATTTTTATTATTTCATTCACATGCATAATATGGGCCTACACACATGAATTTTAATTTAGAAAAATTGCACTCAATTGACATGTTCCAGGTTATAAAAGTTTCTATATAATTGAGAATTAATTGTGCATTTCTAATGTCTTGCATTTTGATTTACCAATAAAAAGAATTGATGGATTGAAATTAGTAAATTGGAGTTATTTGTCACAATTGAAAGATTGACGGATGAAAATGTACATTTAGACTAGGAAAAATTTCAAGTAGCAAGATAATTGACATGTGAAAATTTAGGATGACTAAGCCTATAAATTAGGTGACTTATGGCAGTAGAATTAAGTGACAAATGGCTAGGAACTAAGTGACATTTGGTAGCCTAGACACTTAACATGCGTCCTCTCCACTCACACCACACAACGCATACGTGGCAGAATCTTTTCATTTGTTGTTTCTGCTGTAGTCTCTCCTTCTCCTCCCTCTCACTACCGAAATGTATTTCCCCCTCACATCTCTATGCTTTTCATAAATTCTTTTCAATTGCCACACTAAAATCCATGCAAAAATCTTTCATAAAGATAGTTTTAGAAGCAGAACATTGTTTAGTTTATTTTCATCTTCTTGTCTTTGTTGAAACCATCCTACTCCCACCGTGTTTTTGAGATGATCTTGCATGCATGTGAGGCAAAGCAGGCTTGATAAATTGAGGAGGCATTTGAGCTAAACAAGTAAGTGAAATATTGATTTTTGTGGCATGTGATATGATGACTGATTAGGGATGGATTGAATATAATATTGATGTTGAAGTTATGCTGGAAAGTGATGAATAAAAAGGGGTATCTTCTGTTGTGTTTTTGGATGCATGATAACAGTGGTTTATGGGTTGTTATATGGATGAGTTAAGTTGGGATTTGAGGTATAATTGATGATGAATTCATGCTAAAGATAGGCATTAATGAAGTGTTTTCAAACCTGGAAAAATTAGGATTGCATGTATGATGGTATAAAATGAACGGTAATGAAGCAAATGAGTAGATTTTTGTGAGATTTAATGTTACCAATATAGAAGCTAGACTATCATGAAATGAAGTAGCTTTATAGGACATGAATTCTGGAACAAATTCAAGTAGTAGTGATGTCTTTAAGCATGTGAAATTTGTGGAGAATTGAGGAAGAAAGACTGTGCACAATCGTGGCCTTCAGTGCACGATCGTGGCCTGTTACACTAGCTTCTGTCATGATTGTGGAAAGGTCCCCCACGATCGTGGGCCTAGTTATGAAATGATAATTTCTGTTTTATGTACATGTTGAACTATCTGAGGAAAAAGTCACTCTAAATTGGTGTAATTGTTCTTGATTAAGGTTTAGAATGAACGTAGATTGTTGCTTGATTAATTGGTTAAAAAGCTTAATAAGTTTAGGTTATTAATTGATGTCATAACTTCAAGAATGTATTGTTTTGGTATCAATGTAACCAAATCTAGAAAACTATGATGTGATAAAGGAATAAAGGTATTATTATGAATACAAACATGATCTTAAGGATAAAAGCAATGTGTATTAGGCATGAATGAACGAGCATTGAATAACATGAGGTAATTTTGAATAAGAATTGGGTAATTGTATTAATATATATTGCTAGAAAAGTTTTATGAATGTATAATTAATGAATTGGAGTAAATCAAACTATAATGTTTGAATGGTCAAGATATTTGTATGAGAATACATACCCGAAAAGTCAATTGAGCATGCATTGAAACATGACACATGTACATGTGCATGATTGTATCTTCATATGATCAAACAAATCAGTGCTTTATGAACTATGTGTGTATGACATGATGATAGACGAGCAAGGTGATCGTCAATACCCAGACATTGCTAGAACATCGAGGCAATAACTTTTTTGAAGTGCACTGTGATTTAACTTAGATGTGTAAACTCAATAATATGTGCTTCTATATGAATTGAATGTTTAATATGAAATGTGTGTACAATTGATTGATAAATGTTGAACTTAAATCTGAGGAGCTTGATATAAGGCATGGGTATACTGAAATGAAAGTATGGCATATGAAAAGATGCATCTCATCACATTGAAATGCATGATTAGATAAAGGAGTTGTGACCGAAGTAGGAAAAGAGCTTTGAGCTTAGGATTGTGAAAAAAAGCCTCAGGTTCAGATGACACGGACTCGGTATCTATAACAGATATGGGCCAAAAAGGATCTCGGTATCCACAACAGATACGAGACAGTAAATTGGGTTGATATGCACTTGGTTACAACAAAACAAAAATGACAATGGGAAACATATGTACATTTGCATATACATTCCTACATGTATCATATGATTGAATTGAAATAAATTATTGAATTGTTTTAAAGTAATGTAATACAGTTGAAGTAAATGGAAGATGTATTATGATATGCAATGCTAGCTTACGTGATGTACTTGTTGAAGTATGATGAAATGTAATGTGGTATTCAATACTGGATGGTATGATATACTTGTCGATTTTGATCTGACTTGAGTGAATATATAGATGATGGTTCACTCACTGAGTTCGCAAACTCATTAAAATTGTAACATTTTTTTTTAGATTCAAGGGAGTTCTAGCTACTGAGATTATATAGTAGAAGTCTAGTACTTACATTTTGGGGACAAGAATGGATCAAAGGTCTGATCAGTTGAATCTGAGAAGTCTAGATAGATGTTTGGTGTATTAGCATCCCATGTCATGTTATATTTTTGGTACTGAGAGTGAACTCTTAAAAATGTTGTGTAATGTATATATATGGATTCTGAATTGTAATGTTACATGTGACTTATATGTTTGTGAATGAAATGGGAAGAATTGAACACTTAGAATGCTTATGATATGTTTGGTGCTTTTAATGAGTTAGTTTGATTGTCTCAATGTACCATTTTTCATAATGTATATTTTCGCATATCCTCTGATATATTCGGACTTATGCTCTATGGAAGTAGTATGTTACACTAAAGATGTCACCTTCACAGAAAATACAAGTTTTTTCTCCAAATCCTCTCTTAAGGGGGAAATTTCAATGATGGAAGATAGCACTTTGTGAGTCCTTTAAACCACTTAAACCCTTAACCTTCCTCTTGCTCCAGCTTGTAGTATTGAAACAACAGAGTCCTCTGCAATTACATTTGAGTTTCCCAATTCTACTACTGAACCCGTATCATCACGTGTCCCAGCTAGCATTACTTAGGTGTAATCAAGGAGGAAGATCGTTCCAAAACTGACACAGGTCTAAGAATCTAACTCAGACTCTAGAAATGAAATCATGGTAAGATCTTACTCACCTTTACACACATAATTTGTTGAACCTATTGCTGTTAGGAAAGGAACTAGAGAATGCACTAAGTGACCACTTTATCTATTATCTCACTATGATTCTCTTAAGCACCTATCACCAGCCTACCAAAAATTCATTGTGAGTTTAAATACCATTACTATCCCTAACACCGTTTTTGAGGCATTGTAAAAAAAAGAATGGAGGGATGCGATGAGCAAGCAGATGAATGCATTGGAAAAGAATAGGACATAGGAGATTGTTAACAAACCAAAAGAGAAAAACATTGTTGACTGTAAGCGGATTTTCACACCCAAATATAAGACTGATGGATCTCTTAAGAGATATAAAGCTAGATTGGTGGCCAAAGGATATACTCAGACTTATGAGATTGATTATCAAGAGACTTTTGCTCCAGTTACAAAGAACACTGTGAGAATTTTGTTATCATTAGTTGTCCATTTTAATTGGCAGCTCTTACAATAGGATGTTAAGAATGCATTTCTTTATGGAGACTTAAACGAAGAAATCTATATGAACATCCCACTAGGATTTGAGGGAGACATTGGTAACAAGTTTGCAAACTGAGGAAGGCCCTTTATGGGTAAAAAAAATCTCCTAGTTTTTGGTTTAGGAGAATTGCAAAAGTCATGAGGGAGTTTGGGTATAAACAAAGCCAAGATGATCACACTCTTTTCATTAAACATTCAGCAGCAGGGGGAGTTATTGCTCTTCTAGTCTATGTGGATGACATCATAGTGTCTGGAAATGATGAGAAAGGGAAGCATGAATTGAAGGGAAGACTAGTAAAAGAGTTTAAGATAAAAGAACTTAGGAAACTAAAGTACTGTCTCGGTATTGAGGTGGCATATTCCACATAAGGGATTTTTATATCTCAACAGAAGTACATGATTGATTTATTGGTAGAAACAGGGAAGATTGGGTGTAAGCCAATCCCTACACCGATGGATCCAAACCACAAGTTGGGAGAAGCTAAAGAAGAACCAACTATTGATAAAAGGATGTATTAAAGACTAGTTGGTAGACTTATATATCTTGCTCACACTCGGCTAGACATAACATACTCGGTAAGCATGATCAATCAATTCATGCATGATCCAAGAGAACCTCATCTTCAATTTGCTTATAAGGTGCTACATTACTTGAAAGGCAATTTAGGAAAATGAATTTTGTTCAAGAAAAACAATGCTCTTGTTCTTGAAGCTTACACCAATGTTGACTATGCAAGTTCCACAGCGGATAGAAGATCAACTACAGGATATTGTACTTTTCGTGGAGGTAATTTGGTAATGTGGAGGAGCAAAAAGTATAATGTGGTGGCAAGGTCATTTGTAGAATGAGAATTTAGGACTATTGCTCAAGGATTGTGTGAATTACTCTGGCTAAAGATTATTCTAGATAATTTGAGAGTCAAATGGGACGATCCTACAAAGCTTTATTGTGACAATAAGTCAGCCATTAATATTGCTCATAATCCTATACAATATGATAGGACAAAGCATATTGAAATTGATAGATATTTCATTAAAGAAAAATTGGAAGAAGGGTTAGTGTGTATGTCCTATGTTCCATTAGAACATCAAGTAATTGGTGTTCTAATGAAGGGGCTGAATAATTTAAGTTTTCATGATCTTGTATACAAGCTGGGAATGGAAAACATCTGTTCCTTAGCTTGAGGGAGAGTGTTGAGATAGTGATAAGTTGTAAATAGATTATATTTAAGATAAAAATAAGTTGTAAATATACTAGATAGAATAAGTTTGAAATCCCTTAAATTAAGGGATTTTATTAGATAGTTTTAGATAACCTTTCAGATTTAAATTCTTATTTTTTCTCTTGTAATGTCCCGTATAAAATGATGTATACTTCCTATTCAATATGTCATAATATATGAAAATTCTTATCTACACTTTTTACTTCTAGATTTTAACTAAACAATGAAAGTATGCTTTACACGAGAGATAATGAATGCGGTGATATCAACATTTCATAACTATGTTATGAAAAAATGGGAAAGAAAACAATGTGGAAATTTTAATTCTAAAAATAGATGAAAAAGGTGTTAAAGAGTATAATACATAAATTTACTTTTATTTTAGATTAAAACCCTTACAAAATTTAATTAGTATTTAAATATATTTTAGCTTTAAATAAAATAACATTGTACATATATTCCAAAATATAAAAATTCATTATTATCATATAATTATGGTAAACATGAAATTTAGCCCCTGCATCCTTGACAAATGACAGAGAGATTGCAGATAAGCTGAGTTAGCCATGAACATCAAATTTGCTTTTAGATTACAGTATTATTTACCTCCCACAATACACCAATCTCACCAAGCCAACTGGAAACTGTATTATTTCTTACCTCTGTTTGAACTATAGAATCCCAGTTATCCACACAGCAAGCCTGCAAAAACAGCAGCTTTTGATGGGAAAACTCTGGTGCATCCTGAAGCAAGTGTTGATGAATTGAAGCATAAAGACAATCACATATACATGGACCTCAAACCCAGATGGAAAAATGTCTAAAGGTCTCAAAAAGAGAGCTTTTTCCAGTTTTTCCAAATGGGCATTCGAGATTTGTGGTGTTGGGAGCTGATTCTCTGGGTGTTTTGCTTCTGCTGGGATGGGTGATCAAAAGGCGTTAGCTTAGGTCCTGAAGGGGCATTGATGGAAGAATTCTGGGAAAATATAAGGAGATAAGCCCTGTATACACTTACAGCAAGTACAGGTGCTCTTTTTACAACCCATAGTCGAATTGATTAAGAACCCTGTATCAGCAGTCCTTCTCCTTGTTATCTTTGGGGGCAGTTTGTACATAGTTTCTCAGGTGCTGTATGCCATGGTTGGTGTATCTGAGTTTAGTTATGATTATGGATATTAGGATGGAAATCTTGAGCAATCAAAACTTCCAATGTCTAGCATTCAGTATCAACATTCCACTGTTGTTACTAGAATTGAATAAGCTGTGAATGCCAAACATTTATCGCAGAAAACTTCTTTTGATCATGGGGATTGAGTTCGTTTTCGTTTCTGTATTCTTTTGATCATAGGGATTGAGTTCGTTTTCCTTTCTGTATTGATATTATATCTATTGGGAAATGAAATTACTGTGGATTAAGAAAGCGTTAGTTCTTTCAGTTGTTTATTATGATAAAGAAAAGCTAAGACGCTCTTCTTTGTCAAGACCCTCCGGAGCATTTGATAACTAAAAGATACAATTTGAGCTAGATTAGCAGAGAGCTTTGGTAAGCTAGATTTCTGCATATTCTGAGTTTGGGAATGGTGAATTAGTTAGCTTAGCACATTATGCATCATAGACTAGCAAATGTGCTTTATACTGGAGTCATATATTCCGTTGTGACTATCTTTACCAACATCACATTAACTTTTGAGCCAATATCCTCAGTCATTGTATGGCATAACCTGCTCGATTTCTTTAGTTCATAGAGTCAAGCCAACCCACCTACAAGCATAATCTGTAACTTTGACTTCCTGCAATAAGTTTTGAAGATCTGGATTCATAGTAATTGGGTTTAAAGGAGCTATACGTTGCCTCAGCAACAAGTTACAGATGTGACTGATAACTGATAGGGAAAACTGTTGGCATACTGGAAGGAGAGAATTTCTCCAGGGCCAAGAGCCTCGCCATCATTGACAAGGCAGTCATCATAATCAACTCGTCGAAACACGGTTGGATTGATCAACCGGGCTGAGCTAAACCATCCACAGCTAACGTGAATGTTTGACATACTACAACCAGAGACACATACATTCAGTATTTGAACATTGTATGATGGGATTCCACTAGGAAGAGGTGATGCTGAGCCTTGATATATTGCTATATCATCCCTTGAGCAAGTAGTGCCGATGCGGTTTGCATCTCCATAATCTGTTTGCAGGGCACAGAGTTACAGCTCATCAGTGTCAAAATCAGAGAATGAGACCCAAGAATTTTGCAGTTTCAGTCCCCTTGCGTGATGGCGGCAATTAGATTTGTGCGAGAATGAATGTACCCAATGGCAAGTTCAGTGATCAGTATGTGCCCATTGGCAAGTTCAGTGATCAGTTAACATGAGCAACAAAACGTGTATTAGTCTTTTCTGGTCGAAATGAGTTGCTTATTGATGCTTAAAAGAAGAGATGATTTAGTTTACCTGTAGACTGCAGGAGCTTCCTAGCAGAGAGAGTGTTGTTTTCCATGGAAAACGCTAGTCTTTTAATGGCGACCTCCTGGCTAACAACTATTGTTTCTCCATGAAATAACTCCAACACTGCATTTGTTACTGTAACTTAATTATTTCATTTTCCAAAAAAAAAAGACAAAAACTTTAACCTTAAAACCATAGCCAAAATGAAGAAACTTCAATTGAACATAAGAAAAAGAATAGCTAGATAGTTTGCGTGCATGCATGGTCACCTGGGAAATGAACTCTTTTTTCTTTTTTGCTGTTTTTAATAACAAAGCCTGCACAACCAACAATTCCCATCTCCGAACTTATTATACTTTGTGATCTAAACTTGAATTGATGTCATTGAAGTTGGACAACTTAACTAATCAAAGCAACTTTTAAAATCCAGGGATCAAGGGCCTTAAACTGGAACCAACACTACCTGCTACAGACAAACACTTGGCAATGTCCCACTCATCTGTATCAATTATCATGTGGACATACATGGATCGAGTTTATCAGACGAAGTGCAAACTCGTCTGAATTATATGATAATGTCGAATTTGACAGACTTCTCATTGCCAAGAGCTGTTCGTTCCATCATCTTCCATTTTTTCTCTAATAACTTTCATTTCACAAGTAAACGTCATGAAAATAAGACCAAGCAGAGGGACAGATGATACCTAGAAGAACTGTTAGTAGAGAACTGAATATGGTAACTAAAAGAAGCATCATTCCAGGTGTTCGGTCATCAAGACATCTCCAACCTCTAACCATCATCGACCCCCCTAGTATATATGCCTTGTAATGAACCAGAAAGAAACGTCAGACTAAATAAGCACCTGAAAGAGATACAGACATGCATACGTTTACCTTAAATGAACAAACTTAAAGAACATAAAGTGTGATACCATGAGAGTGTACTGCTCCTACAACCTTGAAGAGAGACGAGTGTGAGATTAGATATACTTCAACAAGGACTAGGAAAAAAACAAAAATCTGCGGTCAGTGTCCTGTGAAGTGTAAACACAGTCACACGCGCACATAAATATAGGTGGAGATCGAGAAGGGTTTGGCTCCTAAATGAGCGAGGGAAGTGCATTAATAACACGAGAGTCCAAAGACTAGAATCGGATGGTGATTACTATTAGACTAGTTTCTACGTAGCTGCCACAAACTTTTTCGAACTAAGTTCCTATCTACTTGATATGCACGCTTGTGTTTTCTAAACGGAAAAAGTTTCAACTATTACTATTAGTATAATCATCTCATAATATTACTTTTCAAGAATGGTATATCTTTGTCTGCCCTAGTTAAGAACAGTGATATGACTGAAAGAGAAAGCAGAAACACCAACACCAGTCGAAACACTACCTGACTCAAAGCAGTTGGCATTTATTAAAACTGTTTAAAGGGAGTAGTAATGAAACGCTTTCTTCCCTAGAAACATTTAGACTTTGTTTCAGGCAATAGCTACATAATTATGGCAGCTAATTTAAGACTCAAAAGAGTCAAATCCTGACAGAAAAGCTTAGTATCTGGAAAAAAGAAAAAGGAGGAGGTCAAGTTCTGATTATAAATAATGACCAGACCCGCCCTTTTGTGTTTGTTTATTATACAGAAACTAAGGGCCGCCATTAAAGCATCAGGAACCTGCTTTTCAAAGCGGCGTAATTTACTGTCTTTGCCTGGTCCTCTCTCTCTCTCTCTCTCTCTCTGTATCTGTCACTCATCTCCACACGCACCACTTAATCTCCTCCTTCCTCACCCCATACTATTAAATCGTCTGCTACATTCAAGAATGTAGATATAGCAGTAGTTACTCATGCAGGGTTGCCTACAACTTCCTCCTCGTTAACTTCAACTAAGATTAAAAAAAAAAAGAAGAAAACCAAATGCTTTTTCTTCAAATATCTTCACAGGGATCGTGTTTGAATATTCCCATATCATTGGTCACTTCGCTTTGCATGCAGCTCTGCGTGTATTCATTTAGTTGCATGTTCATATGACCTCATTGTCCCTTTCTTACAGGACACTAACAAATCACATAGACTGAGATTTTCACGTTTCTTGTGAAAGATAATGGCTGTATGTAATAATGAGAGTTAAAGAGGTCCATTGAACTGTTTCGATTTACATCAACAATAATCATAACTTTTAACATTCTTCATGCACTTTTTTTAACCATTCTTATTCTTTTGATCTTCGACGTGATTCTTGATGCACAAAATAACAAAGAACCAATTTAGCGTGTTACCAATCTATTGATACCTAAAATTGTTGAAATCCTTGGATCATAATTGTTGTGTTTCTAAATCAAATTAAGTAAGCTTAGAATAATTTTAAAAAATGGGGACGAGCCGAAGAAACTAGCGAGGTTATTCCTTTGTGATCAGGGATAAAGTTGCATTCAATGAATAACTCTCTCCCAACTTTTGTAATTGGGATCGCTTTGTGCAAAAAATAAAAGGAATAGCAATTCTTTTGCCAAAAGATGAAAGTATGTGGTGGAAAAAGTTGATAGAAAGGTAACATGTTAAGGAAGAAAAAGGTTTAGACACCTTTTAGCCATCAAAGTATCTTGATTTCAGGAATTTAGCCTTCAAACTATGTTTAATTGTTAGATTTAGCCTTTCATCTATTGAAAGTTAGCCATTGATTATGTTCCTAAGTTGTCTTCTTTTTGTTAGTCCAATTTTAAACCTGAACTTTATTTTACTTTTTAATCCTTCTCTATACAAATTCGTACATTTTCTTGAAGAAACAGGGTCAATAGAAACCATGTTTCCTGATGATCTTGTGTGTATTGGATATTCAATCCAAGGCCTGGAATTGAATTGAGAAGTTTGTGTTTTTGTATGATATTGTAAAAATTTAACCAAGAATCTAAAAGCAAATTGATATGAACTGGGGAGACAGAAGAATTCTGTACTCAGCTTTTGTATAAATTACAAAAAAAATGAAATTTTAATATAAAAACAAAACTGATTCCCACCAGCCAAGCTGAGGGTTGAAGCAGGAGCTGACATATGAAGAAATGGCTATTCTTACAAGGGCCTAGATATCAGTCATTGTTATTCCATTCATCCACAGAGTGATCATCAACATGATGCTTGAAGTTTGAAGACTCTTACCTGAGCTGCTTTAAATCCGACAAGGAAAGGCATTCCGAGCAAACCGTAATCGTGAACACTACCTCTCTTAACTGGTTTTCTTCCAATCAATGGCGGCCTTCATAAATTATAATCTTCATTTCACCTCAGACAGACGACCGGATTGTAATTGCAGGGGCGCATACAAGTCTTTCAACAGAACACAAACATGTTCTTTTCAGAAGTGATCATCCTTCTGGCAGAAGTGCTTCCAACAATTCTCTCCAGCTAAGACATCCAAGATAGGAATTACAGCGCATCCACATAAACAACACATACCCAGGACAGGGGAAAATATTACAAATATCTGTTACATCCCTAGGGAGCTAACCAAACAATCTGATCATTGCAAACTAAATCAACAGAAGAGTTTTAAGCTATTACCCGAAGCTGATCAAATCGAGAAAAAAGAACTGTGCATTCAGTGTCATGTGCCCCATCAAGCATGTTAAGCACCTGCAACAAAGAAAGAGAAGTGTACAGATAAATTAAGAAGAATCCATCACTAGGTCAGAAGACCAATGATGGTCAATGTAACCTATTATAGGAAGAATGCTCACCTCGGGATAGAACTCCTTTCTTTCAGGGAGAGAATAGATGATCAAATTTCGAATACCACGAATCTTTTCACAAAGAGTTGATAAACAAACGTGTTACAACTTCAGTCACAAATAAGGTAAATGTTCAGACTTAAAAAGACACCACGCAGAAAAATTACAAGCTTTCTAGATCTATCACAGGAGTAACAGCAGTTTCAAAGGACCTTATATCGGTGGTAAAAATGAGCTCTCTCAGTGTAAAGCATGACTTTCCTTTTTCCTTCAAAAAACCAAACTCGTGAACGGGATATATCACTTGGTTTGGTGTATCTGAAAAGAAAGAGTGGTAATTCAAAATTCCAAAAGAGTGACAAGCATACCCTAAAATAGAAAAAAACAAGAACAATACATGGAAACTAAATGATGATTAAAAGGTAGAAAGAAGGTTTCCTACTCTGAAAGAAGGCAGAAGGATGCATTCTGTGACTTCAAGAAGTTGCGAACTCTAACAAATTCGAAGTAAGAACTAATGAATAGCATAGTTCCCCCCTGAAACAAAAAGTTAAATCATGGCATACAAACACATTAGGATAAATTTAATGGTTTCCAACACTGAGCATGTACCTGGCTAGCATCCTTTATCTTTGGAAACACCTGTACCCATAAAAGAGAAAGTATCTTGTCATGAACCACATAATGGTTTAAGTTACATGAATTTTCTCCCCAATCCTTACATTTTCCTAATATTAAACCCCCAAAGAAAATTATATGAAGAGCTGCCAATATGTGAAGGACAGGATGTTTAAATATCAGTTCAAAAAGGAAGCTGAACAACAAGTCTGGCTTTTGAAAAGGTTAAGAAAGCTGAAATCTTCTTTTTATGGCCTTAACCAAAATGAGGAAAGGGTGATAACATTTTTCTGTTGAACTGTAAATTTTGTAACAACCTTCTTAGTAAAATATTCAAGTCGAGCATCATCAGCATCCATCACCGAGCTTGCATCAAGTCGCTCATAAATCTGTGGCATGTCAATATTCGCAAAAGATTAACACTTATATACTTAAAATTACTGACTTCATGCATTGGTCATATTACTAGCCAAAGCAAGAAATCAGGCAACTGAAACCAAAATATTGTAGAAGATCTCTTATGAACTGAGAAGCTACAGGGTAATGCTCTATAAAAGACGTGTTTGATCATGTGAATTGTAGGCATATAGCAAGACATGATACACACGGATGCACCCATGATGCAAGGCATGGATTGGTGATCTTTTTTCTGATACATCCGTCTTGTCCAATTATTGAAATCCAGAAAGTTAATTATATCCGTAAACATTTTCCTGGCTGAAAAAAGGTGCCTCATACTTCAATCTCACTAATGTTATCATCCGATGCCCAGGTTTAGAATTAAGAGATAGGATACATAAAGCCAATGCCAAGGTTTAGAATTATAAACTAGTTTCAGTTTAGTTTCCCATAATGAATTTGGGTTTGACAATTAATGCCCCTAGGAAATTATTTGTTAAAAAGTCTAAAAAGTGAATGAATAACCAATGACATACTGTAGATTAAGCAAGTAAACTGAACTTACCTGTCGCACTTGAAGTAAGACTTTGGGAAGCATGCCTTTATACTCACACGTCAACTTTACCTATTAATATCAACAAAAAAATTATCTTAGCTAACCCTTTGACTTTGTTAGTCATTTGAACCAAGTAATAAGGAAGTTGTTTATTCATTAGAAAATGGATGAAATATTGTGCATATTCATTCAACATGTACAAAACCACGGCTTAAGCCATATGCAATCAGCACAAGAGCCAGAGCCATTCTGATTCACATTTTTATAGTTCGAAGATCTGATAAAAAATAATTCGACTGGTGTCACAAGAATAACACTTTAGGCATACTCTTGAGAAATGAAGTGTGCAATGGTGAAAATTTTCAGAAAACCACAAAAGAGTTGACTGGAGTAAGCTACTGAGGATATGTATGGTTTTCACTTGATGAAACTAAATACACTGCTGAATCAGATATACAAGGTATACCTGATTATACTAAAGATAATAGTGAACATGAGTTCTAACCCATCCATGAGTTGGACTAAATTTTAGCCCAAGTAACATGTGAAACACAGCTAGAGAGAAACACGATTTAAGAGCGGAAGTGAATGCATTAAAAGACAACAATCTTTGTAAGCTAAGCCAGTTCAATGACATTGGCAGGAATTCAGCTACTATGTAGTCCCTCATCGCCCTTAAATAACAACTTCTAGCTCTATCTCCTATGGTCCAGATGTATGCAGCTAGAAGATTTAGCAAATGGAGTAAACAAAAAACGTACCTTTCCTTGGTAGTTAACACATTGGTGATTGAACAAAGCATTAATGTCTGAAACAAAAAAGAAACACGATTATAATTGGTCTCAATGCAGATACTAGGAAAAGTACCAGTTGCCCTGCCTTAGTAACTTTTTAATAACGCAAACATGCAGAAGTTAGCAAGAAATAGAAATAAATGCACCATTCTCAGAAAGGCAAGAGAAACATAGATGTTGTGATGTACATGCACAAAAATGGAGGTGTAAAACCAAGGAAAAACTTAATCTCTATAATTTGTGAATTGCTCTGAACTAATGCCATAGTTTTACATGTAAGACTTCTGGAAAATGGCTTGGGACTTCCTATACCTGATGTCTAGATCCAATGGCTGAAAGAGAAAAAGAAGAGGATAGAATTACCTGGATTAACATAATAACCCAGAAGTATAGTTTGCCGGTAAAATTTCGCACACCCTTCCAAATACCTAAACAAGAAAAGCATGCATCACTGAATTAATAGTTTAAAGAAGCTACAAAGAAAAATATGACAACTACAACTTCTGTAAAGGATTCTGTACAACGATGAACCTTAAAATCTAAAGCATCACATTGATAATCAT
Source organism: Erythroxylum longipes (assembly GCA_027563885.1). Taxonomy (NCBI): domain Eukaryota; kingdom Viridiplantae; phylum Streptophyta; class Magnoliopsida; order Malpighiales; family Erythroxylaceae; genus Erythroxylum; species Erythroxylum longipes. The sequence continues at coordinate 3,612,345 of JAOQMS010000178.1, forward strand.
GATATCGATCAGGATAAATAGTAGACATACCACTTCCTAACGCGCATGATGTCAGTCCCGTGCTGCTTAGAAGGTATGCGGTTCAATTTCTCAAGAGCAGAAGTTAGAAAGGCCCAATTCTAGATAGGTGCACATTGTGTGAGAATAACAGGATATAACAACATATTTCGAAATCAAGATGAATATAACAACCAAATCACCAGATTCACGATTTACCTGCATTGTTATGATATCTGCATGATCAATGATTAGAACCTGCTCATCCAATGAAAAGTACTCAATCTATTGGTTATAAATTAACAGAAACAGAAAATTAAAAAAATGACTAGCATCAAAAGGAATACTCCTACAGGCAAACTAGTGCAAAGAAACTACCTCTATAGAAGAAAGATAGTCAACATCAATTTCCTTATTGATCTCAGCTTTGGCAATTTTCTGACAAAAATAAAATTATGTTAACTGCAGTAGAAAGTTGCACAGCTTTTTTATTATTTTATGTGTCTCAAGCTGGAAAAATACAATAAAGAAAACAAAATGCTTAAGCATGAATCCGAATCTCGAAACAACCAAAACTGTGAGGCTTTCTACTATTCCAATAGCATGCAAGCAGAAATTAAATCATAAATTTAAGTTAGAATTAACTTTTAGCAAATTGCAGCTGAAAAGCACTCCAGATTTCAAATATTATCTACAGTTTAATTCCAATGTCATAAAGTTTATTTACAGAAAGCATGAATGCAACCAAGACAGATGAGAAGTTCTAAGCATTAGTTACATCTTCAGGAAAGATCAAGCCAAATCACCCTTGTGAAGAAATAATGTCCACAAAATATGAAATGTCTACAACCCAACAGACGCCAAGAATCATGTAGAAATAAATACATTACGCTACACAAATTTTCATGGTAAGGGTAGCAGCTTACATCATGCAATTTGAGAGGTGAAGCAATAATGATGTCTGAGGAATAAAAATCACTATATAACTTTATGCTCTTCCTGAAATAAAAATCAAAAGAGAAAAAAAAAGATGTTATAAAGGGATATTAAAGAAAACGAACCAAATATGATAAAACCTTTCTCAAAATGTGTGTGTGTGTGTGTGTGTGTGTAAATATACTCTTAGATGAAAAATCAACTTTATGGTTCGTCACAAGATGCCACCCTTCAATAAAAGTGTGATTTACCTTGTAAACTTGATTCCCAGCATAAAGTTGTCATCAGTATTTTTCCCAAAAAAAAGTGCTTGATAATCAGCTGGCTTTGAAGACTTGTTTCCCATATTTTCATCATCATCTTGAACTCCAAACTCATCAACAAAACGGCCAATGTGATCCACATTAACCTGAATAATAAATACAAGCTTAGCACATGATCAATAGATCAAAATAGAAATTTCGAACAAATCAGCATTACTAACATTTGAACAAAAAGACACCTGATTAATAAGCTGGGCCAAGAATGAAGTACAGTGTAGAGATTCGAATCTCATCACGAGCAAATAAAATAGAAAAATGTTTAGGTGACAATCAGAACATAAAGATGCATGATGATAAGTTCCACTGTGTACCCCACACCTTGAACCCTAGAAACAACCCTGATCCCTCTATTTATGGCCCACCAAATTTTAGGATGGAGAATCTAGACTCCTAAGCAAGATAAACATAGAGAACCAGTGCTTGTTCAATGAATCAGAAGACTGTAAATCCTATACACATCCATCCAGTCAATGCAAATTGAGCACAATAGATTTCAAATAGAATTGTTAGAAATTTCTCGAACAGGGACAAGACAGAGTCATACTTAATATAAGTTATTGCTTGAATTGCACTCAAAGATACACTCGCAAATATGGAAGCAAACAAGTATACCTTGTAAGCTTGAGGAGTCAATTCTATGAGCCGCTTAACAATTCGAAGTGCAATGTGTCTCATTGGTAATAGGATCAGCACCTGAGAACATAAATTTCTACCAAGTAAACAGGGAGATACCATGACTTGAGAAAGCATAACGGTACAAAACAAAATGAGAGGTTGAAATTCAAAGCATTAACTTCTAAAGGAACATAATCTCAAATACAACCAGTTAAATGCATATAGTTTCTAATCCTTTTAAACAAAGAATTGAAAATCTGGCAATGGAAACACATTAGTTTAATCTCACAATAACAAAACTTAACAAACTCGTTAATTTAACAAAGTAGGGCCAAGTCCTCAACAAATAAACATGGTCACAAAAATCTAGCCAGCTCAGTTACCATAAGAGTTTAGTTTAGATTTGGACCACATGAAAACAGAAAGCAGCAAGTGAAGAGAAGATGATCTTAAATATATGAAATGACTCTTCAACAGGAGTTTCTTTGGACAAATTCAGTGCTATGATCAAGTGCACTCAGCAGTAATAAGCAGATACATAGAAACAAGAGACTACCTTTGGACGTGTAAAACCACGATCAAGGAAATTATCATCAGCAATATATTCATCTTTGGAACTCTCCTTATGCTTGACCACTTTGGAATCATTCTTTTTTACAAGATCTCTAGTTCTGAAAATGTGATTCAGCTGCATGATATTTTGTATTTATTCAGTATAAGACACCACAATTATAAGACAAGAACTATCTCAGGAACAAGAGCAATGACACGCACTGAATGCATTAGGTAAGCATCCATGAAACTCGAGTCTTCTTCCAAGCCTTTGTGATAAAACGGCTTCTTGTTAGAGTGCAGTATATCTTTATAACTGCTGCCTATTAAAACAGGATTCCATATTATCAACAAAATAAAAAATTGAAAGAAACCTAATTAACATAGATATGTTATAAATTCTCCAATTGTGATGCAAAGATGAAAAGAAAAGGGCAAATGCTTCAGAATTAGTTAAAGGACTTCAGGAAGCAAACAGAGATGATGTCACAACCACATTAACAAAATATCAAATTTTGAGGCCATCCTCATATGAATCAAGCAAGTTTTGCCGCCAATGCCAGGCAAGGAACTTGTTGCTCCCCCACCAGCGTCACATAAATATTTTCTTCTTCACCAATGTGAAATAAGAGAAGTTCTCAATCAAATATTGTTCTATTAACACAGCATCCATATGGACAAGTAAAGAATTTAAACACAAAAAAATAACTTCATCTCTGCGTTTCAGGTACATTAGAGTGACAAAACTTTTAGGCATATGTTGTCAAATCATTGGTCTGAAGCAGATTCCTTCAGTGTAGTATACAGTTTTCTTCAGTCAGATTCTAAAGAAGACAATACTATGCACTGTTTTTCTAACAAATGAATGAACAGAACTGAATAACAGTATGTGTATATGGATATGAGGCCTACAAAGAGAGAAGAAGTATCTCTGCTTAGATGAATGAAAATTTTTTCCTCCTGCCATCTTGTAAATATCTAGCCAGTGATTGTATAAACTTTGCTTGAGACCATAACCAGGATCCATGTGAGATTTCTGCATAAGTAATAACATTTTTATTCAATCATAAACTCAAAACTAAAAAGTGCAGCTTAAATAGAACCAGCTCCGACATGGTGATAGAATGAGATGTTTAACCAGCTTCCAACCTAGGTAAGGTCCTAAGTTACACCACATGCATCTTCCATTTTAATGTAAGGGCTTTCCAGGAATAACCTGAAAATAACAAGTATTTTTAACCCACTTACAGGCTACAGTTTGGAGGTACCACCCTGCCCCCCCTGAAAGATCCTGGACCAGATAATCTCTTAACTGATGAGAAGAAATACTAAAACCTTAATTTTGTTTTTTGGTATCAATTAAATTGTTTGATGAACATTGACAGCACTTGAAAAGGGAACAAGAGGCTATGACACAGGAGTAAAGCTTTGTCTCCCAGTAGAACATGATTACAAATTTGTGCAGAATCTTGTTTTGCCCCATTCCAAAATCTGAATCACTACCACCACTCTTCAAGAGCCAATTACAAATAAAAAAGGAAAACCATCGTTACTGAATAGATAAGTGAAAAAAAGATAGCACCTCTAGGAAACAATCTCCACTCCCTGTCCATTTGCAATTAGGCATATCAAAGGCAGGTATTTCCCAGCTATATTTCTGTTTTTTGTTTGACAAATTATTTGCTTCTTCTTCTGATAACTTGTAATCCAAGTGGATATGGAAAGGACTGCACATAGAGCACTACAGTAAAATATGAGAACTTATGCAAGACAAGAACATAAGTTATCAAAGATGAGTTTCAATCAGAAATTAAAAATACATCACATGTAATATAAGAAGAATAAATTCAATGCCAAGAAGGCAATTTCAACATCGGACAATCAATGGAATTGAGAAAGCAGAAAGGAACTTGTTACAAGCTTTCATGGTTTAGTGTGAGCAACATATTCCAATCCAAATTGACAACTACGGATCCTAGCAATGTTTACTTCATGATGAATTGATCAACTCACAACCAAAGTGTATAACAATGGGTGAATTTTGTCTCTTTTTACCATCTTAGCATGCTTTCACCATCTTAATCTCCATAAATTTGTCTCTTTTACCATCTTAGCATGCTTTCACCACCATCTTAATCTCCATAAATTTGTCTCTTTTACCATCTTAATATATTTTCCACCTTCTGAATCTCCATAACCATGAGGTTTCTAGGTTGTTTAGTTTTTCCCTTTTCCCTTTTCGCTCGTATGTAAACTCTTTCTTAAGAATTAATATACATCTGAATCTTGCATTCACACTCAAGATGATATCTATCTCAAAGTAAGAATTGGAAGACAATGGGTAATAATCCACAAAAACAATAAAACCAATGTACAGCACCTTGTCGATATTCCTGTATCTGAAGCAGCTTGCGTATCAACTGCGTTATTGCACTCTTGATCTATGTCAGATGCCTCTGTATCATTTTCCGATTCAGAATTCTCATCAACAATGTTTTTATTGTCAGGCTCATTCATGTTTCTTTCTATATCATCACTTCTAAGGGAATCATTATCAGTTCCTGCAAGCAGAAAAGAAGTTGCAAAATACAGCAAAAGATTACAGTTAAAAATGTTGTGTGGAACTTTATTATGTAATAATTCATCATTGTTTTCTCGAGAGTCTACCAACTGAGTCTTCTTTTCATTTTTTCAAACCCTGAATCCAAAAGTAACTGTTCTCCAATCATAGAGAAAGCAGGTGAACACAAGCATTTAATTCATTCACAGGACATTCCTTCACCTAGAGGAACTAAAAAATATGGGTTTGTTGCTCAATTAATTTGCAGTTAAATAATGGGAAAATACAGACACGCAACCCTCTTTCGCAATTCTATAATTTCAAAAAGATATAGTATCAAAACTCTTCTGCATATCTGTTTGGGAGTGTTAATCCCATTAAGGGAAAGATCATTAAAAATCAAACTTTTTGGACTGACAACACAAAGATTAGGGAAAGAATGGAAGTTAAATGATTGTTTTCAAAGAAGGGAATGGCTTACAAAGTGAGAAGTAACATGTACCATATTGCACCACTATGATCTTTTTGTAGACGTTTAGGGCATTAAATGATTCTTGAACAAAATTGAGAGCATTGACAATTCTTCCTCCAATATGAGGATGGAAAAACAAAAAATAGACGTATACTAAAGAATGCGATAGCCATATTAAAAACTGAAAGCAACAGTAACATTGTCAAAATTGTCAGAAAAAAAGTTAGCATGGTCAAAAGAAGATAAAGATAGGACATCAAACCTGAAAATAGAAACTGAAACTTATAGGTTTTCACGAATAAATTGTATCAAATACGAGAACATTTTTTACCTTCTTCAGTACCTTCATTCTCTGAAGCACTATGAGATTCTAAATCATCTTCATCATCTTCTGAGCTACTTTTTCCTCCTTCCTCTCTCTGTCTACATTAGAAAAAAACAAACAAACTGTCAATTGCCAATACATGTCAGATCTCACATACAAACTTCGGCTTTGTGGACGTTTTGATAAGAATTGTTGATAATTAGCAATTGACATTTGACTCCATGAATCATATATGTGTATAGAACATTCAGACCTTAAAATATTAGCATTATACAATGTCTAAAGCTGGTCATTTCAACAGCATGAATAAACATACTTTATGCATAAAAATACACAAGAGAAAATCCATAAGTATCAAAATTAGATGTTCAACGTGCATAAGAAAAAAGCAATATATCACACACAAAAGAAGAAAAGCAGCAGCATAACATGTACGATTCAACCAAAAAGGAACAAGGGCAACAGAAAAGAATAGGTGAGAAAGTAAAAGCAGTTCTTTTTTTCTAAAAATAATGGAAAAGGAAAATCAAGAATGATTCACGAAATCATAGCATTTACCGCTTCTTGTAAGCATCAGCAAGAGATACATTGGAAGATTGCAGTGTCATTAGCAAGCTATCATAAATTGATGATTCTTTATAGACTGATACTGCTGAAGGGGCGCCACTAGATTTCTCACGCACCAAGTCACCTGTAATAAGCAAATTCAAATATCAACTTTACAAAACTTTTGTAATTGATTCCACCACACTCTCTGAAGAGACCTATCCCTACATCTAAAATTTTATGTTAAGTTGCATTACCACAACGGTCGATTAAAAACTAGTAAACAACTAAAACAGATTGGTAAATTCCAAGATTCACAGAAATAAAACGAATAACGGAAGGTACACATGCCTGAATAACTTGGAGATGGACTACGGGCAATCTCATCTTCAACAAAGCGACCCTTTTTGGCTTGTTTACCCGTCTCAAACTTCTCACGCGTTTTGTGCCTCTTCAGTCCTGAATTCCCATATTAGCACTTCTTATAGTTCATCAAAAAATCAAAGGTTTCCTTCTTATCCATAAATTTACCACTACAAAGGAAAGCAAAAATACAAATTGCCACCCCTCTATCTACAGAAAACCATTGAACTATACTTGGGTAACGACTATAAAGTTGAGATTTTTCAAAAGCAGTCCCACTGTATCAACAACACTGCAGCTTCTTGTCCAAAAACCAAAAGACCCCAGAAGACCAAATTAAAAATAAAAAGGTAAAAAACTAGGGAGAAAACAATGAGTACCAGGGAAAGACGCTTGATTCCGAGAGAAGGAGCTTCTTTTCCCATCAATCTTCCGCTTCCTATAATGCATTCTCTACAGTCGACTGTGCCGAATTTGAGCGAATACGAGTTGAGTAACTCTCTACAAGGAGGTCTGCTGTTGCCAGTCGTTTTAACTGCTGTAATAGGAATGGAAGTGGACAGAGCAAGGGTTTTGACTTTTGAGAACGTTAGGGGTTTTACTCGTGACTATATGGGATTGGCTTGGAAATCTCAGGAAGATAAGTGTGTAATGTACTAATGTGAAGTTTCGTCAGCGTTCCTGATTCTGACTTTTACTCGTAGCTACTTTCCTCAGAAAAAGTCATAAAACGATACTCCGATAGTCTCAACTTACGGATTTAAAAGAGTTTCAACAAGACCTGATGTTTATTTTTAATTATAAATAAATTAATAAATTTAACTTATTAAAATTAAATTCATGTTAGGAATCGGTGTTTAATTATTAAGATGTTTTCAAAAATCAATTTACTATTTAAATAAGTGAGATAAAAAGTTTAATGTTTAAATGATATAACCGATATTAAATTGTAATAAAATATTATAAAATTAGTTAAATATTAGATAAATTAAATTTTTTTAAAAAGATTGAAAAAAGTCTTTTTTATAAAAAATTTAAATTTTAAATAAAAATTAATTAGTTTATAAAAGTTAATTAGTTTATGAAAATTAGTCAACTAATTAATAGGTTGATCGATCTTTAACAACAAAAATTATTAAATTAAATAAAAAATTGATTATTTCAAATTTAAATGACTAAATTACCGATGTTTTGTTTTTTTAATTAAACATTTGTCAAATGCATCAAATTTTACCTTTTAATAATAAAATTAATAATGATGGTCTTGGTGATGTTTTTATTTAGAGATATAAATAGGTCGAGTTGAGTCCGACTTCGAGCTGTGATCTGATAGGCCAAGATAGATCAGCTTGTGGCTCGACTTACCTTTTTTTTTTAAAAAATATCAAAAACAACGTCGTTTTTTAAGTAATGGCCGGGCGGCTGATCAATTTTACCCTATAGCCCGCCTGTGATCTGATCAACTTGGGTCAAAATCGGACTAGATTAGGTCAAGCTAAAATTAACGTCCCTATTTTTATTTACAATATGAATTTTTTTCCTATTAAACCAAAAACATAATACAGTAACCACTCGCAAGCTAATCCTGTTTTATACCTATGAAACTAAAACTTAACCTAAACAAAATATATTCTTCAATTACTCAAAATTTTTGCACAAAATACTAACTACAACTTTATTATTTAACAACTAATTACTGCTTATCTGATGACTATTAATTGAAAATATAAAATTGAGCTTGATTTTATTTATAATTTATGAATTTATGTTCATGTTTTCTAAATTAAAATTTTGTTTTTAATGTGTTTTGTTATTATCAAAAGAAAATTTGTTTTTCTTTTATCATAATTTTGATTTTATTATAATCTAAATAAATAATTTTTAATTATTCAATCCTAAGTAATAAAACTATAGCCAATATAATTTAATTATCCTTTAATAATTTTATTTTTAATATACCTAAATTAAAATTATTTAAAATATAAAATTTTTACAGAACTGAAAAATATTTTGATAATTAATTTAAAATACAACAATTGAAAATTAAAATTAATCATTCAATGTACAAAATATTTTTTAAAATTATCTTAAAACAAAAAATATATTTGGAATTCCAATTTTATGGATTTTAATGAATATTATTTCTTTTTAAAATATGATAAATTAGTTATTTATATTTAATAACTATTAATAAGAGATTAAAAGAAAATAAAATTGTTTCAAAGTCATATTTAGTTTTTTGTTATTGCTGATGACAAAAGTATGACTAGAGTGATATTAACAACTAAATAAGCTTTTATTTTTACATAAAAATCAAAATATATATATATGAAAAAATTTCAATAAGAAACAACAATAAAATCAAACGATGGCAACTTTCTCTTTGTAATTTATAAACAAAAAAATTAAATGACTGAGTATTGATTGGATATTCATAGTTATTAAATAATAATAAATATTTTTAAAATAAGAATTTCTTATTTATTGATCATGAAATAAAGAAACGAAAATGCAATTAATATCCATCTCAAGATAGTATTAAAAAATAGGTAAATTCAATGCACACTGACGAATTTTGGCAAGAAAATTCTTGACATTAATGGTAAACGAATAAACTATTCTACGACATATCTATCTTATTGTAGTCCTTTTCCTCTCCAATATCTAGACTTAAAGCCTGTTTGATTGGATGGTAATCAATAGAACAGAACGGAATAGAATAGAGCATAAAAGAATAGTTTATAATAGAGTAGAGTGTAATATAGTGAAAAGTTGTTTGGGAGGGATGGAAGGATTGATAATATAATGTAGTGAAATATTGTTTAGAAGATGGATGAAATAGAATATAATATATAATAAATGACTATTATACTCCTGATATTAAAATAGTTGTTGTAAGAGATTTAACGTTATAATTTTAAAACAGAAATCATGTCCAATTAAAAAGTGACGCACAACCGTGACAAATAATTTTTTTATTTTTTATTTTAAAATAATAAAAGTTTTATTATTTTATTATTAATTATATACAATCTATTATTAATTATATAAAAATATTATTATTAATTATTTAATAAATTTTATTCTATTATATGTGATTTATATTTAAAA
>JAOQMS010000178.1:3623732-3649563 GCA_027563885.1 Erythroxylum longipes
AGTGAATTATGATACCATACCATGTGAAGTGAATGTAGTAAGTGAACGTAGCGTGCCCTTATCCTAGGTTATGTGCCAGAATGACCTCCGGGTGTCCCGGTGTATACCCTTCAGTAAGGGGGCGTTACATACATGGTCCTCATGAATCTGATGGAGATGCAGCCATTGTTGGCAGTCCCCGTGTAAATGGTCCATTGACTGTTTATATCTGTCTTCAGGAACCACACGTTGATGCTTTCAGGAAGTATTTCTGTGAAGATATGGAGCAAAACTCCATACCATCCATCTGTAATGATTCATAATCCTAGACACAAAATTCTTCTTAAATTGTTATGATAAGCCCTTTTTTTTCTTACAATGGAAATAAAAACAGACACTATCTGAATGTTTGGCAATAGAAAGCTCCTTGATAAGATTTAAAACAGCACTCGGAGGATCCTGGAGGATATGCAGGCCTGGGCTTGAGAATACTGCTATCGCGGCCAATTGATCTGCACACTAGTTCCCTTTGTAATAGATATGCTGGAATGTCACCTCTCAGTCGCGGTATATCAACGCCCAGGTACCTGCAACCAAAAGATTAGTCTCAGACATGACTAAATTTAAAGAAGATAAAATGTTAATGACCTCTAGAGAATCCACTTCGACTTCGATGCGTCGATAGCCCCGCTCTCATGCTAATGTAAGGCCTGAGTGAACGCCCCAGAGCTCAGTAGTTAGTGGCGAACCACCGATTACTTCCTAAATATGTTGATCTGCATCCGAGGTCTGATCTTCAATGAGATCATAAGCTGATGCCACTATGAAACTCCCATGTATGGTGGGACCCTAGTCGACTGTGTCCTCCCCTATGTGTGAGCAGTTGGGTCGGGTGACCGCAATAGCCATGCAAATAGTGGAGGGCAGATAGTGTTGGAATAAACTCCATTGTCAATCGCCATTTGCTTTTATATAATCCGACACTCTATTAGACAAAATGCTATTCAGAATTTGAGCAGTCGCTACATCAATGAGAGGGCCCCAATCCTCCACCCAATTGTCCAGCTAGAATTGGATCCGCTTTCTGTTACCTAATTTCCAGTTTAACCTTGCCTCACAAATCGCCAAGTTGCTGCGATCCCCCGCCAACATGCTGAAGCGCCGAATCTATCGATCGAAAGGGGTATGGACTGGGTGTCTAGACGATATTTGGCCCGGAGGACTTGGACCCATAAGGCTGTAGGGTTAGTAATCAACTCCCATCCTAACTTGGTGAGTAAAGCATCATTGGAAGAACGAATGCGTTTAAGCCCAAGGCCCCCTGTTGATTTTGGCTGACACATCGCCTCCCAATTAACTAAGTGTGTTTTCCGCTGACCTCCCGTCGAGCCCCATATAAAGTCACACATTAGCTTCTCCATATCATCACAAAGCTGCCTCAGGAGTCTCACAGTTTGCATCGTATATATGGGCAATGACGCAATAACTGATTGGGTAAGAGTTACCCACCCTCCTAGGAACAAAGTTCGGGCACGCTAACCTGCTAGCTTGTTGTGCGCTTTATCGATAAGGTTTTGATAAGTAGTTCTTGTTGTGTACTCATGAATCAGTAGGACTCCTAAATATTTGCCAAGATTTTGCGTACAAGTAACTTACATCAATTGACTGAGGTGACCCATCTTATCACGATAGACATTCTTGGAAAAGAAGACCTTAGTTTTAGCCATGCTAACTTTATGCCCCAAAGCCTTACAAAAAGACTCCAATGTTCGTGTAATCACTTGCGTATGAGCTTCTGTAGCTTCTGCAAACAGGACGAGATCGTCTGCAAAGAATAGATGGGATATGGAAGGTCCCGTACGGCTCAACTTTATCGACTTCCACTGCCTCTGGGCCACCTCTGTTGAGATTAGATGGCCTAGCCATTCTAAGCACAAAACAAACAGATACGGCGAGAGGGGGTCACCTTGCCATATACCCCAAGTAAGGTGAAAGGGTTTAGAAGGGGCGCCTTGCTATGCGACTTGCATAGACACCATAGTCACGCACTGCATAATGACTGTGATAAGCGTATTTGGAAGACCGATATCTAGTAAAGTTTCGTGGATAAATGCCTAGCTTAGACGGTCATACGCTTTTTCCAAGTCAACTTTAAGAGCTAGATACCCGATCTTCCCCTTTTGCTTTCGCATCGAGTGGATAATTTCCTGGGCGATGATAATATTATCGGATATATGTTGCCCCGGTATAAAGCTGCATTGATTTGCCTCCACAGGATTATCCATGTGCGGTTTCAAACAGTTCACAAGAACTTTAGACAGGATTTTGTACATCACTGTGCAGAGGCTGATGGGTAGAAATTGAGAGATATTTGACGGAGAGGGTATTTTAGGGATCAAAACCAACAGGTATGGTTCAGATATGGGTCCTAATGTTCCAACCGAAAAACCTCCTGAATAAAAGCCACCACTGTCGGCCCAATCGTGCTCCATTGACTTCGGAAGAATAACGCATTTAATCCATCAACCCCAGGGGCTTTATTGGGATTCATGCCAAAAACTGTGTTCTTAATTTCATTTGCGTGGATTGGTAATGCTAGGTCATGGAGCCGCACTTCTGATAGCAAAGGGAATGCGCCTGAAATCGAAAAATAACAATTGCTCCCTTCGTCGCTAGTATAAAGTTGGACAAAAAATGTCCTGGCTAGAAGGCGCAATTGCTCGGGATTCGAGATGAGTACTCCTCGATGGTCCCTAAGGCTCTCAATTTACAGTTTCTTTCTTTTGGATAACGTGACAATGTGATAGTACTTGGTATTACGGTCCCCTTTTGATAGCCATTCACACCAGGCTTTCTGGTGCCAAAAGAGCTCCTCCTCACACATCACTTGCATCAGCTCCTCACTGAGTTGATCTTCCAGAGCTAAAAGATAGTCCAAGTTGTGATCTTGCATGGCACATTGTATACCCGCCAAGCGGGTGAGTATTCTTTTTTTCCTGGAAAAAATGTTGCCAAAGACTGACTTATCCCAGTGCATGAGATGGTGGGAGAATTTATTTAATGCCTTACTCAAGGTCTCCTCATTTGGAAGCCAATGTGCTGCGACCACCTCATCAAAACCAACATGGATGAGCCATGCATTTTGGAACCTAAACATCGGGGTTCCTAAAGCTCAGGAAGCTGGGCCAGCTAAAGAAATCAGCATAGGCCTATAGTCCGAACCAAGGAAGGAAAGGTATCGGTTCACCGTGTGAGGGAATGCCTCCAGCCAGGTTATAGAGCCAAACACTCTATCCAATCTAGCCTGAACGGGGCCTCTCCTTCACGTGTATTTGGATCCAACATAGCCTAGGTCATGTAAGCCACACCCATGCACCCAGTCCCGAAATTGTTTCGACACTACCCGAATGAATGGGGTGCCACCCCTTTTATCCGAAAATTCTAATTTAGCGTTAAAGTCCCCTCCAACAAGCCAGAGTCTAGACCTGGAATTACCTATCCACCTTAGTAAAGGCCAAAGAAGGTTTTGGGTGGGTAATTGGGAGCTAGCATATACTACTGTAAAATCAAAGTAGCAATTCCCATACTTTACAGTAGTATGAATAAATTGGTCGTGGGCTATTACGACAGATATATCAAAGGTTTTGGACCATAATAACCAAATCCCACCCGAAAAGCCTATGGCTTCTACTTGAAAAGAAAAATCCAAACCCAACGTTTTGGTGACTGAATCTGCCCTGGGGCCACTGATACGAGGTTCCAGCAAAACTAGAATACCCAGTTTATAATTACTGATGTAATTATGAGGTAGAGTATGAAACTTGGAGCTCCCTACCCCTTGACAATTCCATATTAGTATCGACATTAAAACAAGGGGGTTTAAAAAAGTACTCTATGACGAACAGGAAACCGCACTGCTTGCTAGGACTTCCTTGGTGCCAGCGCCCTGCAGCTGCATGCCCAGCCCCTCGTCTTGACCCCATTCACTGGTGGTGTCCATCATCCCCGATGACCCGTCAGCTGGGTCTGGGGGTTCTGTATGAAGTTTCGGTACACTCCCCCGATACCGACCTCCTTCCTCGGCCTCTACACTCTCTATTCTCTGTGAGTGTTCCTCGAGCACCAGCCCCCGCTTTGCAATGGCTTTGCTATCACAGATCACTTCTGTGTGAGAAGATATCTCAACCGCCAGGTGATGGGCCGTGGCAGAGGGCTGGATTTAGACTGTAGGGAAATGGGTTGCCCTGTCTGAAAGATCCCTGGCCATTGGGTTGTCTCCCGTAGCTTGCTGCTTGGATCCACTAACCTTTCCCTTGGATCCAGTTCGTATGGGCCTTTTGGGCCCAGCTGGAGGCGCCACCAACCCTGGACGTTTCCTTGCAGTTTCGGTGAGCTTATACAATTGTAGCCGTTGGCCTATCCCAGACACAGGTGGGAGAGATGTTGTGTCTGACAGGCTTGCACTCACTTTGACCATGTCTCCCGCCTCTGTCAGAATTGAAAATCGCGAGCCTACTCTCTTAGTATCATGACGTTGTCTGAGAGAGCCGCCCTCTTCCTGTCGCGTCGTTCTTGAAAGAGCCCCCTTCCGTTGAACATGGATCCAAGGTCCATAGCAGTTGGCGTTGCCTAGAGGTTGCGAAGGGAGTGGTGCACCAGACGTAAACTTCCGTCCGACCTCTCCTTCTCTTACGTTTGTGCTTGGAATATCAGAGTTGGTGGGAACTTGTGGTTTCGTCAGACAACCGCTTAAATCATGCCCCACTAGCCCACATATAAAGCAAATCTGGGGTAGCCCTTTGTAAGACACCAAAAGGGTCTCTCCATCAAGCTCTATGCTGGACCGGATCGGGACGCTCAAGTCGATTTCAACAGCAACGCGCCAAACATGCCCCTCTGTGTTTGTCGGGTGATTTCATCAATCTTCACCGTGTTTCCCACCAGATTCCCTAAGGCTTTGAGTATCGCGGGATGGTATCTTGCAATGGACAATTCTGGAAATCTCATCCAGACCACAGCTCGAGTAATTGCTCCCTGGGATGGTCGGAAGTTGGGGGTCCACCGTTGCACCGACAACGCCTGTCCAAAGATGACCCATGCTCCATTAGTGAGGGCGTTGATGAAGTCGTCTTCTTCAATGAAGTTGACGAGGAAGAAGTTATGCTCGAGATCGACTATCTTCATAGGACCTCGCGTGTTTCACGTCTTCAACCTGGAGCTGAGTACCTGATACCCTATTTGGCGACCAAGGAGTTTGATGACCACGGCTTTGGCCCATTGTTGATCAAGTTTTTCTTTGAAGCTATGGGAAAGCGCGATGCGCCCCCCATGCAGATACATGATATCACCTTCTTCTAGCTCAACGGGTTTGTCTTCAGGCCATGCATCGTCGTCGGTTGTAATGCCCCCCATTGCTTTCCCCATCACAGCAGCGCTATAAAACAGGGAGGGTCGTGGAGGTGGATCCTCCTCTCGTTTGCGACTACGCTTTGAATGTTGTCCCTCTTGTTCGAGGGTCTCCATGAAGCAAGCTCATGCACTCAGCAGAGAAAACGAAAGACCAGAAGTGTAACTCTTAGTGTTTGCAAATCTCATCACCTTTTCTCTCTCTAGCAGTTGTGAAGTAAAAACAAAGAATTAGCTTCTGATTGTAGATTACAAGTAATTCAAAACATAAAAATGTAAATGAAGTTCATAAATTGAATCTAATCTGAAATCAATAAAATAAGTTCAAGTTGATTGAGTTTCATGTCAAGTTAGCTCAGGGATTAGAAATCGTTCAAATTGGTCGTCGATACGTAGGTAAGGGCTTTTAGCAAAGTTGTTGGTGGCATTTTATCCAACGCTGCCACTTGACGGTAGTCGTCTTCAACCTGAGTGCAATGCAGCTGTTGTCCTGCTCCTTGAAGCCGATTGTGAGCTCAAATTAGAGGATTTAGGTGATTGTTCACCAATTCCTATTCCTTCCCCACGTGACCACAAAAATTGGAGAAGTTTACAAATAGGGGATGACATCTTATGTACCCACTACTTTGTACCAACTTTGTTCCATGCGATCTCATCCATATATTTTTCTGGGTCTCACATAGGTCCCACATATTTGTATGGATAAGATTGCGTAGAGTAGAGTTGGTATAGGGTAGTGGGTACAGAGGATCTGGTTCCTACAAATAAGCTATAGCATTTACAAATGACAAATTATTTTAAAAAAATATAAGTTAAGCTTATATATGTAAATTCCAAATTTTAATGTGAAAAATAATATCTACGCCTTTTTTTATGAAATAATATTATTGATAAAGTACTCTACTAAAAATAATCATTTTTATTTAAAAATATTATTTATTTTAATTTAAAAACTCCATTATTTAATTCTTATGAAAATATAGTTATATTTAGAATAAAATACAATAATTTAGTCTTGAAAATATAAAAAATAAAAAAGCTTATTTAAGACTAGGGCTCAATTTCAAACTCTGATTTGGGAAAGTAGAATGATTTTAAGAGTCAAAATGTTGACGGAACAGTAATTAAAAAACTTGATCGATTCAGTTGATTTAACCGTAAAAATTTTGAACCGACTGATTTTTTGGTTCAGTTTTTAATTTTTAATTTTGATTTACTTTAATAATCTTTTTACTATGATTCTTAGGCTTGTGAAGCCACACAAGTTACTCTTAGTCAAAGGGCACATAGAACAACTTCACCAAGGTATATGACGTTGTTAGATTACATAAATCGAGAAAGACTCTTCTTAGTATAACTCCTAAATTTGTGGAATATTTTATATTGTTCTAAACGAAAGTTTTGAACCATTTTTTTTACCTTAGACAATTTGTAGTAAAAAGGTATAATAAAAATAATAAATTAATTATATATATATATAAAATATAATTTACGTATTTTAAATAAATAATTTAATAATTTAAAATAAAATAATATACTCGATATAATTTATATTTACAGATTTACTCATAATTCACTATCCTCCAAATAACCAAACTTGAATTTAATCACTAGTTAGGGTAATGCCCTCTCTATGATTGCTCTATAATGTTGGAGGTACGCCTTTGTGTCAAAAACGTTTTCACCAACTTTGAGATGAAAACAGCATAAATGTGTTTGCAGTCAGCATTATAATGTACTACGGGCGGCCTTACGTGTCTATGTCGTGTGGTGGTGGGAGCTGCTAGAAACTTCAAACAAAGCTTTTTTTCTTTTTCTTGTTTACGGTGACTTCAGTTTTCTAGGCCTCTGACTAATACTTATCAGAACTTTCTTTTACATACGAGGACAAATTGGTCGATCTTTTATGGTATAAAAGAGAGCAACACCATCCAGTTTAAACCCCATCGTATGTTGTTTACAAAGCACAACACCATACTTTCTCTAAGCCACTCTAGGCTTAGCTAGTAGCTATGGAGGAGAGCAACCAAGAACAGAACTTGACATCACTAGTGAGAAGAAGCTTGCAGCTTTTGATCTTCTTCTCTATATCATATGTGTTTCTTCATGTCCCAATCCCTTCAAAGTCGCAGTTCTTTACAGAGTTTTTCTGGTTGCTTTCACGTGCACTTGAGAGGAAGTACATGTTCCTCCTTTGTAATGGGATTCTTGCTTTTCTTGCCAAGAAATCGTCTTCTTCTTCTTCTTCTTCTTCTTCTTCCGGGTCTGATATTTCTCAGTTGCCTGGTGTAGTAGACGCAATAGCTGATGATGTGGATGAAGTCACCTCACCAAGTTTTGAGGCTTTGGAAGATGATATTCTGCTTGTTGATGAAGATAATGAAGAAGTAAAGAGAGAAGAATCATCATTACTCAAACCTCCTCCAAAAAAGGTAGAAGAGAAAGAAGAAGAAACTACGTGCATTAAAGGCTTAGAAGGTGAAGTCTCCATCAAAAAAGATGTAGTGAAACAAGGGGAAAAAGAAGAAGAAAGAGTTTTTACAGTGAAACAAGAGGGGGACGACTATGGAGGAGAAGCACCATCAATGGAAGCAAATGAAGAGCTGGTGAGTACAGAGGAACTGAACAGGAAATTCGAGGAGTTCATTAGGAAGATGAAGGAAGAGATCAGGATTGAAGCTCAGCAGCAACTCATAGCTGTCTGAAGTTAACAACTGCTTAGAATTTGCGATGTCCAAGTACCTTTCTTTTTCGTTTTTTCTTAAGAAATGGAAGGTCAAGTTTATGTTGTTTCTCTTCTTCATTTCTCTTTGATTACAGGCAAATGCAACAGAAGGCTGATTTCTCTGTGAATTATCAGTAATATTCATTCAAATACCTTCTTCACAATTTTATTATATTTAATTAATTTTATATCTATTTTTAACGATATAATATTCAAATTCCTTAAATTTTAATAATAACTATTACACTAATTTAAAATATAAATAATAATTTGTAGAAAATGCTAGAGATTACGAGATAGGCGGTATAAGGTAGCCAATTTTAGTCACATAAAATAATAATTATGTTAAGTGTTTCAGGCAGCTAAGTGGAACTTTGCCTATCAAATCCTCTAATCTACTTAGTCTGGCCTAATTATGTTCTATTAAATCTCATCCGTATATTTATATAAAATCCACTTAAATATGTGTATATGTGAATGAGATTTAATGGAACATGATAATAATACCATAACTAATACAAAAGATCTAATCCTGAAACTCTAAGACTTTGCTTTTAAAAATTAGACTTAAGTTAAAAAAAAAGAAAGTTTAAAAATTTTAATTAGTATTAAATTGTCATAAAATTAATTAAAAATTAAATAGAATTAAAGAATTTAAAAGATAATTGAAAAAATTTTAAAATTTAATTAAAAAGAAATTATTAACTAAATATTAATTAATTGATTTTAATTTATAAAAATTAATAATTAAAAAAACTAATTAGTTAATAAGTTAATCGATTTTTAACAATAAAAATTATTAAAATAAATCAAATCTAAAAACTAAAAATCGAATCGAAAAGTTGGTTTGGTTGAATATTTTAATTATCGGTAGAAATAGAAATTAAAGAAATTTCAACATAAATAAATAATTAATTCAATTATATGAGGGAGAAAAACTGAAATATTTTGGAGTTGGTAACGATGAATCATTGCAAGTAGGTTGTGATAGTACGGAGTTTGAATCGAATATGAAAAGCATGGTCAACTGGTCGGTCGTTTGGTTTAATGTTGGTCGGTCGTTTGGTTTAATGTTGGTCCGTCGTCCAACTAGAATGGGGTAATCGGAAATTAATTCTGGTCCACATTATCTTCCAATGTGGAAAATAAATCCTATTATTATAGTTTTTTAATTATATATTTATAATTTAATGACAAAATATATTTTATTAAAAATTAAATAAAATGAAAAAATTTGAAATATAATTAAAAGAAAATTTTATTTACTTATCAAAAATTGTAAATTTTAATTAAAAAATTGTTAAATAAACATTAATTAATTTATTTTAATTTATAATAACTTATTAATTTATAAAAATTAACTAATTAATTAATAAATTAATCAAATTTTAATAAAAAAATTATTAAAATAAATAGAATGAAATAGTTAAAAATTAAATTTTAATCATGGGCTACAACTATAACATAAACTCAGTAAATAAGGTCCGGCAGAACCAAAAATTGGAGTGTGAAAAAGTATGCAGAGAATGCTAACTTCAACTTACCGTACAATTTCGTTGCTCCTCCTTTGTTATCTTTTTGGATTGATTATGTACATCAAGGTGAGCAAGTACAGAAGTTTCAACTATTTCCATTACAAGGATAGTTCTTATAAAAATCAAGATTATAGAATTAGAATTATGTTATTTCCTTTCCACATGTTTTCCTTCCCTTTCAGGCAAGCTTTTTCTTACTGGAACCATAACAGCCAAGATGAACTGAGACAGAAAGATGAGGGTCCAACTCTCAGGGTCCCTTCCCTTTACATGAAAAGATATACAATCGTACAACACGATCATGTATGCCAAAATATCAACAACAGGAATTAAAAAGAACAATGGATGTCGATATTTATATGATAATAATATTTGAAAGCTGATAAGCATTGCCCTTTTGTCAGCTTCTACATTGTACAGTTTAGAAACTGACCACTCATAAGGCTGCCGTGTCCATGTGGCTAGAAGTTCTTCCGCAAATATCATGGTCACTGCCTCTCCCCAAGAGGGACACCCCTAACTGAAGCATGCCAAATTTCTACCTGCAATATCACAACAGTAGAGAAGAGGATGAATCTAGAAGGACCTTAGAGTAGGAGAGGTGGATGAGAAGCTTGCAACTTGCTGAAGCCATTTCTTCTGTCTGCAAATGGAGACATGATGGTGAGTGCCAAAATTATTGTCAAATAATTCCATTATGGAACAGTTCAGCAATCAGCCTGAAAAGAAAACCAACCGTTTTGCCTGATTCTGGTAGTACAAATATCCGATGGTGAGGGAGCTTCCACTTGGCAAGCTTACATGATCATTCTGGCCCCAAAAGCCTGGAGAGCAGATCAATGGTAAAGATAGTTTCACCGGTAAATCTTCCGCGCCTGGAAACTGTTATCATTTTGCCATTCTGCCATAAAATATACGATGCCATTTAAAAGTTCCACATCAGAAAAAGTATAAACTTCAGTAAGAAACCAGATGGCAGCGCCAAGTACCAAGATTCACCGGTGCTCCTTTTAAAACTTTTCTTGAGCTCCAGTGGATTTCTGAAGAGGTAAATATTGATTAAAATTTTAAACTAGCGTCCTAGCAATGAACGTACACTTATCCAGCTTCATTAAACTTCAATGCAACCACTGGGCTTTAGAACCAATTGCAGAATCCCCAACATGCAAGACTTAATAGCCACGGACAAATCTGCAATTGATTAAACTATTAGATCCTTTATGATTGAGCACGGTAACCCACTGAATGTTCAAAATATATGATTAAAGCACATATGACAGAAACTCAGCTCAAATTTTCCAGCAATGTAAAGCATATCGACATGAAGGAAAACATTTACAACAATAGCTACTAATAAACACAGATATTGCCAACTACAGAATTCTAACAAACATAAGCACAAATTTGGAGCGATCAGATAAACCGTGGGACTCATCCTTGAGAATTAATTGGATTTCACATTATAGGATTCAGGTGACTTAAAAACTCAAGCCCTGTAATCAAGGAAACTATAGAATAACAATTGGAACCATATTCGGTGAACCAATTGCATCTTTATACTAACTTGCAAACTTCAAGACATTAAAAATATTAATTTAAGCATAAACTCACAAAAGTAAGAACATGATTCAAGTTGCTAAGGCATCTCAGTTAAGATCTTGAATCACTTGCTTTAAGAGATTAACGGCTTAATTAAAGTTACATGACCGTTTCCTATATCTAAACAAAAAGAGGAGAATCACCAAATTCCAACATTTGATTTTCTTCTTTAAATTCACAATTTTCTGCTTTTGTTGAACTATGTTGTAGCCAACACTCAACTCACCTTTTTTAACCCACGAAACAAACAGAGGAAACCATGAAGGACAGTACTTTATATTATTTTATCACAATATATCAAGCAAAACTTAATAAGGGGAGAACAAAGACAAGAAGTAAGTTCTAGTCATAAGTTTGTTTCATGCTCTCAATACGGAAAGCAAAAAAGACATTTAGATATTGAACACTGTACAGCAGTCATTTAGTTCAACTCATTCCAATTCACATTCTTTGCGTCTGTTTAGCAGGTATCAATGAAAAAATAGCAATACTTTGCTTCATATGAAATAATAATCAGTTCAATACATACTTATAAGTCTTCTTGCCACAAAATTGTTGATACCTTTGGCTGAAGTGAATATATTGTAAGAAGCATCTGCAGCCTCCATTCCTTGTTCTCATCACCATTAGCTTCCATCAATATTGTGTTAATGGAATGGTGAGTGTGTCAAGTCCACAGCAGCTCCATCACTCTCTGACATATTTCTAACTTCAGTAAGAAGCCTCGACAATTCTTTTGGCAGTACACTACGAACAAAATCACCGCGTTTCTTTGTGATTGATGACTCTGTGAATAGCATGTCTATAAGAGACTGGTATTCATGAAGCCATTCATCACCATTAGCATGAGTGTCTTGATTTTCATATAAAATTTGAGAGCTTTCTTGCCGCCATCTGATTCGATAATATTTTTCAGGAAGCTGAAAGTAGTTTTTCAAAATAAATACTCTAAGAGCATGTCTGCAGAGTATTCCTGAAGATTCAAATTCCTTGCAAGAGCAGTGAATCTGTTCATCCTCTGGTATCCATATAACAAGACGATCTTCATCCATCTTCTTGAAGTGGTGTACAAGATAAGATCCATCTGCCATTTCAGCTGGAGCATATTGCATTGCTAGCACTAGCTCTTGTTGCAATGCATTGAAGGCGAATGGTGTAAGAACTGTACGTGCATGCTCTTCAATAGGTATACATGTTTTATTAGGTATATATTGCGTATCTTGACGTGAATGGTTTTGGCAGTTGACAGACATTCCAACCTGCTAGGGCACCAGGCAAGTGTGAAAAAAAAGGGATCAATGAAACAAATTTTAATCGATGATTCGTAGAATCTTGTTCTAATTGCTACCTGATCGAAGAAGCTGCGCAAACATATCTCTGTACTACAGATACTTTTGAGTAAAACATCTACAGACTTCATATATGCCGAAGTTTCCATGCGAGCACAAAAATGGCCTCTTGTGTAGGATAATGCCCATGACGACCGACAAGAATATAATAATTGAATGTGTTTATCCAAACTAAGTCCAAACATGGAAATCATGCGATTCCACTGCACTTCCAAATCTTCAGAGCTCTCAACACGATACAGCTCATCAAACTGAGATCTAAACTCTCGAAACTGAAGGCCAAGTGGCAGAAACCAACTGGATAGCTTGGGCAGAATGCTCCATATGGAAATGACATGTTTGGCATTAGGTAGTTGACTTCTTATAGCATCCTTAAGCCCAAGGTCAAGCTCAGTTATAATGGTCTGTGGGCAGTTTCCCTTCATAAGATGGATAAAAGCCTGCATAAAAACAAGAGGAAATAAAAATCATCAGATATTCTTGAAGAAATTTAAACCAACAAAACAGATTAAAGTAGAAAAACCTGCAAGGCCCATGCAAAGGAGCTTGGAGTTTCATCCTGTAACAAGACGCAACCAAAGAATGTGGTCTTCCCTTTATTGTCCATTCCAAGCCAGGCTCCAAAAAGTAAACCATATGTGACTGAACGGTAGCTGGTATCAAAGTAAACCACATCACCATATGTGGCATATGAATGAACAGAATCACCATACGACCATAAAATGTTCTCAACTTTATCATTGACATCTAATGTAAAATCATAAACGAAGTCTTCATCCACCTCTTTTGTAGCTTTGCATGCTTCAATAAGTTCCATGATACCATTTTCTCTCTTCTCAGAGAGTAAAGCATCATTCTCTTGAACAATTTTCTTACGATTTTGGACAAAGTTCCTAACATCCCTCTCCAGAAAGGGTAACTGTCCACCTTGAATCCCTTTTTCTAACTCTAGAACCTTTACTATCCGGTGAATTGGAAAACCAGCTTTTGAAAGTAACAGAATTCTCTCCTGATCTGACCCTTGAATTTTCCGATATGCTGGAAGAAGCCGAACTTGGTCATCTTCCAAAAGCTCATGATTGTGCACGTTGCTGAATTGCACGACAAACCATTGAGAAACCCCTTCAATGACTTCCTTGGACAAATACATTTTTGCATCACATCCACAGCGCACTGACTTCCTATCTCTATGGTGTTCCCCAGTTGGTTTTTTCCGAGGTGGTGCAAACCCAGAACGGTAACAAACAAAATCACGCTTGTAAACACCGAATTGTGGGCTCAATCTTGACCTCTCTTTCCTTACGGAGAATCCATTTCTCCGAGCAAAATTCCCATAATATTCAAATGCATGATCATCACTCTTAAACACCATTCCCACATATGGGGATACCATAGCCTCAGATTCACCAGCATCAAATTTTCCCAACTGAGATGTCCCTTGCATTTCTTCACTTTCTCCTTCATACTTAACATAACATTTCCAATCCCCGCAAGGACATTGCTGCCTCCTAATCCAAATGTTCTTTACCGGTAAGGATGCCATCAATTGAACTCAAATAAATTCTATATCAAGCCTTCACCAAAAGCCTTGACTACCTTAAGAGCCGAAACACTTTAAAACCTTCAAAGAGCACAAAAGGCCAGAATCAAAACAAGTACAAAAAAAGGGTTATTTCTAACTAAACAAGAACCTAAACCCAAAACTACCGATTACCCATTTTCACGAAGTTACATATCATAATAACGGTATCAAACTAGAAACGTTCGAAATTCATGATAAAATAAACAGTGAAGTCTCAGGAACCCCGCTTGTGAAACAGGAAAATGGTAATAAAATGGATAGTTATAGATTGAACTAAAAAAAAAGTATCATAGAACTATGCTGAAAGTAAAGTGTAACCTACCGGTAGAAAAAATGGAAGATACAGCATCACATAAACCCTTCAAGTTCTCTTCTTTCTCATTCTGTAGCACTTTTTCACTCTTCGATTTGAAGCAGTATGAACATTTAACAGTACATGAAAACGAACAACTATAATCTATAGTTAAAAAGATGAGAATAAATATAGCGACAAGAATATAATTATTATAATTATCATAATTATGATAATTAGTTATCATAAATGAATAATTATTATTATTTTGATTTGTTAAAATATTATAAAATAAAAATTTATTAAATTTTGTTTTATATTAAATTTTAATATATTTTAATTAGTTATATTAATGTAATTAATTAATTAATTATATTGTAATATTACTTTAATTAAATATATTGTAATTAATTAATTATATTTTAATTGGTAATATTATAATTAATTAATTACATTATAATATTATTTTAATTACTTAATTATTTTAATTAATAATTATTTGTAATTAATTAATTATATTTTATTGTTAAAAGGATTTAATAAAAAAAATGAGTGTTACAGGCATGACAATCACTCTCACTCCTATAATACTTGCCTTGTTATTCAAGAATGATTTTCATTATTCTCATGTTTTGGGATATCTAAGTATTTTTCGAAAGTTAGATATCAAAATGCTGTCCCTATGGTGATAATGTAAAATCAACCATTTCTTTTTCATTTCTTACCAATTAAATTCTTCCCAAACTTATCAACTAAGTACCCTCTTAGTTTATTTTTATTTTAATAATTATTCATATAAATCATAATTATTGAACGAAGTGTTTTTCTTTTTAAGTATTAGAAATTACAAAAAGATGTATATTAAATAAAAACCACAGAAATTATTAAAATGTAATTTTTATAATTTAGTGATTCTAAAAAGTAAAAAGTATTTTTATAATTTTAAAAGATTTTATAATATTAAAATTTTAAAAAGGAATATTATTGTTAATTTTTAAAATTATTTTTATTATCAAGACATTAAAATGTTTGTTATTATTATTATTTTTATAATAGAAAATGTTTTGTATTTTTTTAAAAATAATTTAGCTAATATAGAAAATGGTTGACTTTGACACCATATTGAAACAGTATCTTTCTCATCATAATTACATTGACTTGACTTGCGTTAGAACATCCAAAAACAAAAAAAAAAACTCTTCAAAGATAGTGCAGTGGAAGTAATGAAATGAGAAGTCTCTGTTTTTTTATAAAATATTGGAGAGAGTCATGAAGTCATGAGATGGGTTGCACGATGAGTTGCCTCCAACAGTGGAGTCAATTAAAGCTTACTATATATTCATTCGTACCAGTCTTTGGTTCATATTCTTCACTGCTAAAATGGGAAATTGTATACGTTTACCTTGCTGCTCACAACCTGCGGAGACCAGAGTTCTCATCTGCGATGGAGGAAAAGCAGAGTTCGAAGCAGAGTTCAGAACCAAGCAAGATCCTGGGGAGGTTTATTATCTCATGCCACAGACTAAAGAACCAGCTTGCAAGCGAGTGGGTTTAGGCAAGTCAGGAACTTGTGGAAAGCAGAGAATCAAAATTGTGTTGACAAGAAAACAGCTGGAGTTGCTGCTGAGAGATGTGAAGGAGTTGAAGTCTAAAGCGGAAAGAAAATGGCAGCCATCTTTAGCTACGATTCAGGAAGTGCAGAAGTTTTAAGCAAATTGCAAGTCCCAGAAAGTTTTCTTTTGCCTGCCCTTTTGATTTCAGGGAGTTTCTGAAAGTATAATTTAACGAACGGTAGACAAATAGTTCCTAGAAGAAGAGAAGATACCACATATGCTTTCTAGTTGCTTAAAGTATTTGGTTCAAAGCAAATCCAGAGCTCTTTTAGTCTTCCTGTGCTTTTTAATCCATACCAGGAAGACTGCCAAATGTTTAGCTTTTCATGAATTGGTCCAATTAAAAATGAAGCCTGGGTGTAATGCACCATATTTGTACATGAAGGGGCTGGGACTCGACCTGATCTATTGTTATCCTTAAGTTGGAACAGTCATTTAAAGTAGCTTTCAGGGTTCAATGAGCATTAACATTTATAATATGTTGCAAGATCTGTATCACATTCAACTGATGCATCCTTCTCTGCGAGTCTGAAATCACTACCATTGTACCGTGCATTTCATAATTGCTAGACATCAGTATATACAAACCAAAATAGATTGCAACCACTCGTGTAAATTTCAAACACAATTCAGCTGTCTCATGATGTACAATGTCAACACCTTCTTTTCCATTCAAATCAGGACTTTATTTCAGCTAGCTAATAATCAGAAAAAGAGAACCGCATATACATTAAAAAATCCAGAAATGTAGTTTGAATGAAATGAATTTCAGGTGGACTGCAACTTGATCCAATCCAATAATTCTTCAGGAAACTAAACGCAGTTACCTGTTCCAGTCCACATCCGAAAAGGGTTACTATTTTATTCTATCATTAGATGATTGACCATAACGAAAAGAGAGGGTTCGTACCTTCTTGGTGAATTTGTCCTTGCAACCTTTTTGATCTGCTGCTCAACTTTTGCTGAAACAAGTTCTCTTTCTTTAGCTGCTGCTTCTCTCTTAGCTTTTTTGAACTCCACTTCAACTGCTTTTGTCAATGTATCAACCTTCCTTATCAGCATCTACAAAATAATCAACCTTCTGAAGTCAATACCTCACAGGCTATAGTTAGAGAGAGCAAGAAAGTTTGGCTATTACTCAACCTGGATTTCCTGTTCTTTAGCATTTAAACTACTGTCTTTAGCCTCACAGGTCTTCCTCAAATTTATGACCTCTTTCTGTAGTCTGTCATACAAAAACCCTGAAACCACATCCTCATTATCAGAACTCTTGTTACCCTTGTTCTTTACTTCTGATGAATTTGTTGTGTTATCATTCTTGCGCTCATCAGTACAGGTATCCGTATTTGCCTTCACTACAGTGTTTTCCTTTTCATTGTTATCAATAACTTTGCTTCTAGGTGCCCAGATACCTCTCTTAAGCATATTTTCTGCAGCACCATATTTATTTTTGAAGCTGTCATTTAGTTTTCCAATATCTGTTGTTGGCTGATGCAAAGGAGAGTTTCTGCTGATGGTGGAACCCCTTGGCTGTGAGGTAGATCTCTTTTTTAGATCTCCATTGCTTGTCAGGAATCCTAAGACGTTACTGGTCTTTTCAGGTTTAACACATCCATACAAAGTATTTGAGTTCACTGAGCAAGTTGAGGCATGCTTTAGACCCTCTTCTAATGTCTTTAGTCTCATCTTCAACTTCTCCTGAATTAAATTGTATTGATACTAACATTTAGCTGACAGGTTAAGATGGAAATAGGTTCCGATGAACAAAATGGAAGAGAAGGTGGTGAAAATTCACCTTCATTTGTGCTTCCGCCTTAGCTGTTCTTTCTGTTACAGCTAGCTTATCTCTCAGTCGTTGCATCTCTCCCTACATACGAAACGCATATAGTAGTACTAAACAGGAAAGACATGGTTATAGGCAGGAGATGTAAATCATGCTAATTTCGAACATATCCTGGCTAAACTTCCATAAATTCAGTTTGAAAGGAAATACCTGCAACAGCCTTCTCTCTTCCAGCCATTGTTTGACAGGCATAACTTTGTCATTTTCATCCTTCCACTCGTTGGCCACAACCGTTGCGACGCGGTTAGCTGAGACTTTGGCTCTAGCCAGCTCCCTCTCAAGCATCCTTTTCTCTTCCTGGAATGTTGGGTTGGGGTCAGGTGTCAATACTTCATCTATGCTATTCCTACTCCAATATTCATATAATGTTCTTAAATTGACTCGTAATTCTGAGAGAGTTCATTTACTTTAACACCTACATTTAGCATAGAAATTTGTCGCCGGTAGTCCCGAATGGCATTGGCCGCAGCTCCACCAGTTAAAATGACCTCCTCAAGTTCCTGGATGGTTTGACTCAGCTTTTCAACTTCCAAAACCTTCTGACGATTCGTTTTATCCAGAATTTTGTTCTCCTCCTGCATATGCCACACTTAAAACTCCCTTCACCATCAAGCCCTCATTGTCTGTCCTTGTCCAAAACACAATATAAGTTCCAAGTAACCATACCTGGCAGATTTCAATCTGTCTCTTCAACTCAAAGTTTTGGTTCTGGACCTCCTCGACTATCAGTGCCCTTTCTAAAGCACTTTTCAGGATCCTCTCTGCTTCAAGTAGAGCAGACTCTTTTGACTTGGTCAGACGTTCCATTGCCTTCTTATCCTCCTGTAATGATGCAATCTGAAAAGAGCGAAGAGATTAAAAACCTCTTTTTTTTTTTGGGTAGCAGAAATATATGAATTCATCTTAAAGAAATTTCTTTCTTCCACGAGCATACCTCATTTTTGTACATCTTGATCTCTGCCTCAAGAGGAGCAATGAAAGACTCAATAGGAGGAGAGTCATTATCCCTCAGATTCGCGTGGACCCTTCTAAGAGTTGCTTCAGCAGCATATTGTGATGCCAATGCGTCCTTCTTTTCGTTGATGAGCTTTTTTATTTCAAGATTCTACAAAGAAAATTTCAACAACTTAGTACCAGATCTTTATAAAATTTCTGTAATTAACATGCACACCTTATGCTCCAGAAGATTTTGAGTGGCTCTCCGTTTCTCTTCTCGTTTGTTCAATTCACTGTGTAGCTGCACCAAAAATATAAGAGCAAAAGAAAAACAAAATAATACAATCATTGATACTGTTCAAGAATATTAAACCTCTTCACTAAGTACCCATTTTTGTTTTTCTGAGAAAGTACCTCTTCTATAGCCTTGTCCTTCAAGGCTTCAGTTGCCCTTGAAGCTTTGATTTCTCCTTGAGCAGCTCCTAACTCTCTGTCCCTATCTGGAATAGATTCCAGAAATGGTTAAGATAACCAAAATTCCTGAGCATTGCTTATTATGGATTGTTAATTCAGGTGGAGTATCCATTTTCTTCCCTTTAAACAAAAACCACAGAGCAAATTATATTTCTTTTCATCTCCTAAGTTCTATGCATGAACGACTTGAGATGTCCTAAGTTTGATTCAACAGAGCACCAACTCATGATCATCAAAGAAACTTCAATGATAGTGCATAAAATGATCAAAGACTGTTGCACTGATCATAATAAATACACAAGAAAACTTATTGCAGAAACAGGAAAAACAATAGCACACGTCAGATAATCAGAAGACGAAAGTGTTAAACCTTTGACAAGGTTCTGTAAACGGTTGAGCTCCAACACAAGAGGGTCAGGACGAGGAAGATTGAGCTCTTCTTCTACTTTTCCAACCCCAACAAGTTGATCCTCATAAAAGCTCACCATCTTTTCTCTTTCTTTCTTCTGCAACTTTTCGAATGCACTCAAAACTATAAGCGCACACGGTGTCCAATACCAACAACAAAGGAGCAGAGGTTCGTGGGGTTTTATTAGCAAAAGAGTCCGTCCCCTTAAGAAATTGACCGCAAAGAGAGGGATTGGAGGTTCCCTTGTTTCTAAGCAAAATCGAAAGGCAAGTTTCATGAGCCGGCCTAGCCGGCTTGCATATTATCTCTTCCTCCATTTTTAACTGCAACGGTCACTTTTTTTTTCAGTTTCCTCCTTAAATTTATCACATTCAGAATTTAAATTTTCTTTAACAAAATGATAAGCCACCAACAATATCTCCTTCTTTTCACCATGAATCTCTCTACTTCCCCATGGTTTTGATTATTGATGTTGACTATATTCTAATGTGATGCACATATACTAGATGGCTTCGTTTGAATAAATAGTTGCCACCCAACCTGTGACTGTGACAATAGTTTCAAAGTAAATATATAAGCAATATACATAAAGTGTACTGGTTGGTGTCGCCATTTCTTCTCGCCACCTTAGCCAAAACCCTGAAACGAAACCAAACAAAAACCCTGAAACCCAACATCGTGATTTAAGTAGAAGTAGGTAAAAGTACAAAGTTGTTATCTTGGTTAGCCATTGTCTTTTTGTTGGAGTTGGGAGGATTAGAACAAATGGTAGGTGCCCTTTTGATGCTCATATTTACTCGGATAATAATTTACAAGGTTTTAATTTTAAAAAAAAAATTATTTCAGTGTATAATTTTTAATTAAATTGGACAAATTAATTTAAAATATACATAATTATTAATATATTTGTCATAAAACTTTTAAAAAGCATATTCATGAAAACGAAGAGATACATAATTCTTTTAGATATTAATTTTACGTATTTTATTAATGATGTAAATAAATATTAATAAAAACAATTTAACCATCAATACTTTTTTTTTGGAATAGAGGAACCCGCAGTCGTTATCTTTCAGTTAACTCAATAGCCTACAAATCACGTCAACCAGATACTCTATATAGACAAACCTTGTACAACAGGCTTGATTGAGAGAGTGTAGATAGGGGGATTCAAGCACAGGACTTTTTGGCCTCATGCCCCTCACTCTACCAACTCGACTACCCCCTAGGGGGCTTTAACTATCAATACGTTTATATAAAAAAAATCAAAAATTATATTAAAGAAGACAAGGAGACATAATTTCTTTAAAATATCAATTTTTACATATTTTATCGATTACATTAATAAAATATTAATAAAAACAAACATTTAAACTCAAATTCCAGAAAAAAAAAAGAAGAAATTAAATTTGATTGTAACAAGATTAGAGAAGAAAGAGTCAAAATTAAGGTCCATAGAATGTACTATTAGTGTTCAAGATAATGAAGAGAACTATTATTCCTGGTTCTTTTCAGGTGTATATTGTCATCACCTGTTTATAGGAATGGAAAGCTCTTGTTTGGACTAAGTTTGATTGCTTAAGCGTTAAACCATCCTTAAACCAAGCTTTAATTATCCCACCACCAAGTGGAAGTCACTCAAATTGACTTTGGCTTACCCAAAGAAATGAGGTATTGGTGACACTAAATTGAAAAAGACCAAGTAAAGTGGCTTCAAAGAACAAACACATTCATCATTTTTGTCTTTTTACATATCATCATCTTTGCTTGTAAGTATGAACGGATAATGGGAAGAGAAAAAAAGTAGAAAATACAAAAAAATATGAAACTCCTCCTTCTCCCCCAGCTGTTATGTTACTTGACACTTAGCTAAGCCATATGGCAAAACTTGAAGGCATTTCTTCTTCTTCTTCTTCTTCCAATAAGCGACAAAGGGAAGAATCCACCACCTGAAGTTGAACTCAACTCACCAACACCCCTTTGTAATTATTTAGAACCAAACTCAGTTATCTAAACAGAACAGTCAAATGGGTTTTCGATTAAGGTAAAGGGGCTTCTGTTTTCCATTTATGGCTTGCTTGAATTGCTCAATTAATGTGGAGTTTGATGGCGATAGGTTAATTTGGGTCCAAAGAGTTTCCTCCAATTTTCATTTCGTGATTGGTTTGAGTAGGTATATTATAGGGATTTATATTACCAATTCAACCTACCAGTTCCTCTATTTTCGTGATCAACAAAAATGGTTGATACACGTTATCTTTCAAAAAAACCTGGATCAAAAATCAAATCCTCGTAAGAGAGATTTAAGGTTTTAAAGTTCAATTATGTTAAACCAGTGTTTTTAAAACATGATCAAAAGTTAAACCATTAATACAAGATGTTTAAGGATAAAGGTTATATTAAACTGTCATAAAATTGGTTAAATATTAAATAAAATTAAAAAATTTGAAAAATGATTTAAAAAAAGTATACTTATGCATCAAAAAAATTAAAATTTAATTGAAAAAGAAATTGTTAAATAAAAACTGATCGGTTTATTTTAATTTATAAAAAAGTGGTTAGTTTATAAAAACTAACTGATTAATTGATGAATTTATCAGTTTTTAACAACAAAAATTATTAGACTAAATTAAACCAGAAAGTTGAAAACTGAATCGAAAAGTTAGCCGGTTTAAGGTTTTTATTGTCAAATCGATAGTTTGGTTTTTAAAACATCAGTTAGAGCATTATTAGATCAACAAATAAAACTATTCTTTATTTAAACAAAAAAAGATGTTAATATTATAAAATAAATAAATGATAAATAATCTTATCTAACATCAAATATAATTAAAAGTATCTTAAATAATTTTTCTTACTTATGTTTGGTTGAGTATTTTTTAATGGAATGAAATTAAATGTAATATTATTCCATCGTTTGGGATGATGACTTGTAATGAAATAGAATGAAATATGATAGAAGGAAAGAGTTTTACATTACATCTCTTTTCATCCTAAATAATAAAAACAAGTTACGTCCGATGTTGGAAGCTTACGATGGAACGTCAAAATAATAAATAACATTTTAC
The DNA here is from genome assembly GCA_027563885.1 of Erythroxylum longipes. Taxonomy (NCBI): domain Eukaryota; kingdom Viridiplantae; phylum Streptophyta; class Magnoliopsida; order Malpighiales; family Erythroxylaceae; genus Erythroxylum; species Erythroxylum longipes. Next base: position 3,646,543 of record JAOQMS010000178.1, read on the forward strand.
TATATTATATTATAAATCATTCTTTCAAACAACATTTCACTATATTATATTATGAACCCTTCCATCCGTTCCAAATAACAATTTTCTAATATTACATCTATTTACATTCCATTCTATTATAAATCATTTCATTCCATTAAAAACCTTAAGTTTAATCAAGTATAACCTAAAAGTGTTATCATGGTTTTAGAAAAGAAAAAAAAGACTTGCAAGATCAATTAATATTCTCATATCACATATCAAATATACGTAATAATTCAATTAAGTAGCAGTTGACTGAAAAAGTGAAAGATTTTTATATAAATAATCCCAAAAAGTGCTTATATAGATGCAATTGAGGAAGTGCAAGCGTTGTTGAGAAGCAAAACTAAAAATAAAAATAATGTGAGAAAATCAATTGAGTTTCTGTACGTACAAGGATTGTATTCTATATAAGCGCAACTCAAATTATGGAAAAGGAAGTGACCCTAAAAATAGTTTCTTACATTAAAATGTTAGAAACATCTGGACTAATATAATTACAACATTAATTTTATATTCATGATCATTAATTAAATTGCCTAATATATGTTTAATAGCTATAATGAAATAGTTAATAATTTATTAATTGCATTTGAAGTATATGATAGTGCCCTAATAACTATATGTTGGCCCATTAAATTATAGTTCATAACATCCTTGAAATAACACAATTATCCTTTCTACCCTTTAGGGTAGAACATGTTATAAGGATAACATATGGTGAGATTGTGTGGATACAATGTAGGTGTGAAAACAGAAAATTTGGTCTTCTACCATAAACTTCCTCTCTTGCATAAAGTTTGTTGATATTGACAGGTTGTAGTGTCCAAAATAGAGAGAATACACCAAAATTCTATGCCAAATATTGGAAGTATGCTAACCTTATTGTGTAGTTAATGCTCTAAATAAAATGTAGATCTTGGCTTTATGATTATTGATGGTTGAATTTGTAAATAATAGTTGGTGGTAAAGGTCCATGGTCATTTGGTTTTAAGACTTGTATTTAAGTATAAACTTGTTTTTTTTAATCAGTTTTTTTGGAATAAGTAACTTTGAAATGATGCATTGAGGTGTAGTAAATATTGTTGATTGTTGTTGTTGCCTTTTACCTTTGTTTTGAACAGCTAAATCACATTTTTGGGTGAATTTTTTGGAAAAATTTTTGTGTTGATGTTAATGACTGAAACGAGTTTGATATTTTCAAATTTTGGAGCACTTTTGGCTGAAATAGTTACAAGAAATCTATAAAACTTAAAAAATGGAAGAAAATCTCTTAAAAATTGTCGGAAACTAAAGGACGGAAAGGAAATGGCACCCGTGGGTTAACCCATCGACCCGTTTCAAGGTTAGGGACGACCCAGACAGTATCGTCCAGAACCTATTGACTGATTTTTATTTTTATTTAAAATATTTAAAAAAAATTTAAAAATTCTTTGCAGTGTGCGAGAGGCACGTGTAAGGTCCTTTTTAGACTAATTTTTCATCATTTTTTAATTCTATTTTTCCATATATTTATGTACGATGTTAATTAATATTTTCATTTAATAATTCTAATTATTTTAATCTTATTATAACATAAACATAATTATTTGTCATAAAGCTATTATCTCTAGTGTTGTCTGGACGTGGTTCATGTAGCGTATCAAATAAACATAATTATTTGATAAGGTTGGCTCTATCAAGAAACTGCTTCTTCGGTGAGATACCTGCCTCGATTGGCTCGCTCACTAACCTTGAAGACCTCTACTTTGATAACAACATCCTCCACGGAAAAATTCCTGCAAGTTTCAATGGTCTAGTGAGCATGAAAAGGCTGGAAATTCAATCAAACAATCTATATGGTGAGTTTCTCGACTTGGGTTCTCTAAAAGATCTCTACCTTTTGGACACAAGCGATTAACATTTAAATCTCTAATATGTTCAAAACTCATCAATCTAGTATTTAATGTACTCAACAAAGTATGTCTTTTAGATATCACATTAACAACTACATTTTCTTTTCATTGTATATATTTTATAGTATAAGGAAAAAATTTCAATAAATTCCACCTATTTGGTGTGTCTCTTGCTCAACTTACTTCGGCCTTGAATATATTTCAATGATTCATGATAGGTATATATCATGAACTCTTTAGGTTAGAAGTAGTGTTGTTAAGTCTCTAATGCTCTTACCAACACATACATTTCTTATCATAATTAGGTAGTTTAAGGCTACTCCACTACATTTTTCACTAAATTATGATGTTAATTTCTTATCTTGCTTCAAAAATGCATTAATTCCTACACTTGAAGTCTTACACTCAATATTTGGCAAAGTTAGGTAAAGCCAACAAAGAATTCGAACTAAAACTTTTTTTTGAAAAGTTAAAAATTTATTGAAATAAATGAAGTATAAAATACATGTTTAGGAAGCTTCTCCTACATTAAGTATAAACTAAAACGACAACAATATAAGACCCATAAAAATAACCAAATCACAACGTGATAGTCACAAAAACGAACTAAAACTTAAACGACAACATAGAAAGAACAAAATAATAAAAGCTTTAACAATCCAGTGATTTTCCTTTAGGGCCCCGTTTGGTTGGCGGGAAAGTAAAGTAAATATGAAATTTGATTCTTCAGAAAATGAATCTATGGAAAGTTAAGATATTCACATGTTTGGATACTTATAAGAATTCTGATAGAAAAGTTGGGTGAATTCTTATTATAGTGTTTGATATGCAACAGTATTTCATAGAATGTAATCTAATTTTCACTTGTGTTTCCATTTATATCCTTACAGACCGAATAAAAATTGAAATCGTTAAATAATGTTAATTTGTAATACAAGTTACATTATTAAATGTTATTTTTTATTTTAATCATATAATGTTATTATATCATAAATAAAGCATTGAAAAATATTTAAAAAAACTCAACCAGTATAAAGATAAATCTTAAAATTCAAATCAAATATCAAAATTTTTTCTAATATTGAAAATAAAAATACAAATAGTG
>JAOQMS010000178.1:3659013-3680818 GCA_027563885.1 Erythroxylum longipes
TTAAAATTTAATTACATATAATTTAATTATAAAAATTAAATTAAATTAAATTATTCATAATTTTTATTGATAATTAATTTTAATTTATTAAATATATACTCTTAAATTAAGTTATTCATAATATTTATTAATAATTAAATAATTAAATAATATATATTTAAATGATAGCAAATCAAATTATAAAAAAGGCAGAAACAGAAACAAAAACTAGTTTTTATGGTTTTCATAATTTTTGAAAACTAAAAGAAATCAAAATTAAAAACAAAAACTAAAAACTCAAACAAACAAATTTTTTTAACTTAATTTGAAAACAAAAATAAAAAACCAAAAACAAAAATGGAAACAATCACCCCCCTTAAATTTACAATTTCAATCCTAAAGCAGTTCTTCCATATAATGACAGGTCTTTGTTAAAAACAGGTGTTTCAATGTTCTTCTGAAGACAAATCTGCCATACAGGATGATAAGCCTATGAGAAATCTTTTGAGAGGGTCCTGAGGAATTTATGGAGTACGGGGAGAATGGCAGTGATGGAATTGAGAAGAAACAAAGGATGTTTTGAATACAATGTACACTGAAGTTGATCTTTACCAACCACGAGAAGGCCACTCCCAGCAGTTGTTGCCGCGGTGGTATTGGTTAAAAGAACTGAATGGGGTTGAAGGGATGAAGAGAAGCCTGATCTATTCTTATTGTCATCCCTATTCTTGAGGTTGGAGGTGGAAAATACTTGAGGGAGAGTGTGGTCAATAGTATGAGAAAAAAGGCAAAGAGGGTTGGAGCATCATGGAATTGTGTGGAGGGATGACACATCTGAATTAAGTATGAACATTCGTATGCTTTTGGTCTTCATTCTGAATCATTTAGGAGCATGTATTGAGAAGATCATATGAAGGCAATTTTTGGGTCAATAGTGGATAGTTTGTTTACACTTGTACAAGAATAGAAATCATAGTATCATCAACATTTTTAATGCAAATGCAGGAAAATTCATAGCACAGTTTTTCCACAACATACAAAAACTTCATGAAATTGTTGATTCTGTGGCAACTCATCAATTATAATATCAATAGTTTTACTTTGCAGATTCTCTCCCCAGCAACTTACAACAGGAACATAAGCCATGTTCCATAGATCATGACACTTCAATTCAAAATAAACCATGGTTTTCTTCAGATTTACTTTTTTTCAATTACAAAGAAGTTCATGCAACATCTAAGTTGAAAAGAGAAAAAAGAAGAAAAAGCAGACAATTGAAAAGGAGAAAGAGCATGACATTTAACAATTTACTATCTATATTCAAGATGGTGTGGTTTGAGTAAGATTTTTTAATTCTTTCAACAATCGGTTGACAGAAGCTTTTACTTGATGTGGCACTGACAAATTTGGATGCACCTCCTCTATCCCATACAAAATGATGACCTTCATTACAGCAGCCAAATTCAAAGCATTGATATCACCTTTCCACACGCTCTGATTCACAAACTTGCATGACTTACGTAAATTACACTTACTGCATACCTGAGAGAAGTAAAATGCAATCACATTTATTAGTATGTAGCCTTCTAAATTAACACACAAAAGATAAGCAGATTAGCCTACTTACAGTATCCTCTTTGATCCCAAAATAAAGGCGCAATCTTTTTGCAGAAAAGATATTCTTCCTCAAGAGAGATGGGCAACCAAAGAGAGCCACCTTTTTTAAGTCACGACCGGATAACCATCTGCATTTCATGGATTTCCAACAGTAAATTGAACAGAAACAAATTGAGAAATTGAGAGAGAGGATTCTTCCTACTCTTTTGGATTGGACTGCAAAAGGAAGGGGGAAACCAACAAAGCTGTTGGATGCTTCAATAATTATGAGTCGACTAATATTTATTTGTCTTAGAATTTCTTTACTGACAATTCTAGAGGTTGGTCATGCATGGAATTAGAGTCTTTATTGGGAATTCAAAAGGTTGATCATGTATGGAAAAATATTTGGTCATACATAAGAAAATATTTTCAAACATTGGAAATCTTCAACATTTATTAAGGAAACTTGAAAGACTTTACAAACCCTCGATAAATAGACGAGAAGAGATATGTTTCATCAATTCATTCCAACCAAGAGAGAAATCTACATTAAGTGACGAAATTTAAGAAGTTGTCCATATCTCTCAAGTTTGAGTGCGTGTACTTCACAAAATTGTATGAGTTGCTCATTGTAATTCTACTTTAATATAATAGAAGTCTCCATATTTTCTTTTAACTATTTTAGTTCCTTATACTTCGTTTTATCTCTCTCGTTTACTTAATTTATTTAATGCCTAATGGTATGGAAATGCAGTCATTTCCTCTGCATTGACTCTATTTATGATACTATCGGAGTGAAACAAGGGATCTAAAGAATGATAGAGGCTTTATGGAGGTGTGTGACTTGGACTATTGATTTGGCCGTGAAGATATATATCTGCCGCATAGGAATTCACAATCAAATGTATCTTTGTTCCAACCTCTGTGTAAGTCCCATATAGAGGATAGGCTGGTTTGCTTAAGATCCCATTATTTTTCCCTTCATTTTGAGGAGTTTTTCACACAAAAAACTTGCTATTCTCCTTTTACTCTCTTGATTACCTTCATATACTATTTTCACTTTATTAAGTTTTTGGAACCATTTCCAAGTTGGAAAGCTGAAGTGTAAGACAGTATGCAAAGACCCAGCATTGCATTTTCTGCCTTAAAATGACTCATAGACAACATATCCAAAACTCATGCAACTCAAAACAACTTACGTACCAAAGTTTCCTGAATCCTAGGAACTTGCAACTTCTATTCATGTCGGATGCAAGTGTGAATTTTGAACTATAGTGCATCAACTGCCTATACGTTAGGAAAATGGTGCTCAGATACCAAAATTCAATTCTGATTAAGCAAGTATTGCAATAAATGCGCAGTACGAGAAAGCTCATGCTAACGTAAACACCTATAGAACAAAGAAGCCAACGAAACAGGCACAAGTATGTTACAAAGAAACAAAGAAAAGAGACGTACTTTGCAATTTCTTGATGGTCCTTGCCAAACTCCACTGCAGCAAACTTGATGAAGTTTCTACCATAACCATTACCAAAGCAACGAAAATCCAACTCATCCCTTTTCAAGAAATTAGCCTTACGGAAGTACCCTTCTTTATACAAATGAGACACAAACGCTTCCATTTCCGGTGACCACTCCTTAGACACCTCGACTTCCTCATTCTCTTTCTCGTTTCTCTTCATTTCCCCTGCCACGACATTCTTACCCGTGAACATGGTTAAGAGACTCGTAGGAAATGGGGTCGTTTTAGATGGGACATCCTCTTTACCGGTCCGTGATTGTGCTTCTCTTAAGCCCCTCACTTCCTTTTCCGATTCCCACAATTTCCTTTTTAACTCATTGCTCTCATTTTGGGTATCTGTTTCAGAATTTTCGATCAATCCCACTGCTTCTTGGGATACAAGAGAAAGGGGCTTGTTGGTCTTGTAGTTTTGGATATAGGTTTGGAGTCGGGTTGAAGGAGAAGAGGATAACGTTCTGCAAAAGTTGTGAAGGAAGGGTTTGCAAGGAGTAAATAGAGGTTCTGAGTTTTTGAGAAGAAGTGCAACTAGGGACATTGCATTTAGGGGCTTTGAGGGTTTTGGGAAGGTTTAGGGCAAAGAGGGACGGAATCGAGCACGCGTCCCTTGTAAAGTTCTGCCACAAATGTTTAGGAAATTTAATATTTGTAGACACCCGTTTATTTTCCTCAAATCTTCTCAACTGAATCGTATAATTACAATTTGGGAATATACAAAACGACATTTTACAAACAAAAAAAACTGAAATAATAAATATTTTTAAATAATAAATTAAGTAAAATATTAAAATTAATTTAATTTTAAAAGTGAGATTTTCAATTAATAATAGATAATTAATTTAGGCGATATAACTTAATAAATGACATGTTTAGTCTTACTAATGAGTTCGATCGGATCCAACGTCCTAAAAAAAAGTGTGACATAAAGTTCAAAGGAGTTTATATAAAAAATTTAGGATTAATTATTAAAAAACTCAAATTTTATTCAATTTTACAATTATTTCAAAATTTTAAAAATTGACAATTAAATATTTAAATTTTCAATTTTTTTCAAATCTAGCCCTACGTTAATATCTCTATTAAGGTTGTTGACGTGATAAGACTATAGCTATATATATTTGACATGTCAAACTTAATTAAACAAATTACGTAAAATTAAGCAAATTAAAAAAAAGGGTTTAATCTCTAAATTAATTTGGGATTTCATATTTTTACTTGTACAACATTCTCTATTGAAGCACACATTTTCCTCTTTGTTGCATGCCTTATATTTGCAGTCACTCCTCCTCTTCGTAGATTGTGTTATACTTTTCTTCGTTGTCACACCAGTCTTTTTTGTCACATAGCACCAATCATTGCTCCTCTTTGCATTACAAAATTTGTCACATTATAATAATTGAGATTTTGAAGAATAGAGAGTTGATAAAAAGAGGCATGTCTTGTTTATATTTTTGTCATTTTTTCCTAATTTTTTGTGCCAAGTGCCCTTTTTCATTTTCTTTGTATGTTTTGCAATTTGTTACAGGAAAACTACGAAGTGCTTTATATGTATTTGACTTATGAATTATGCTTGGAACATAATGCTTTCAGAAAGTTATTGATTTATTTGTAAGCATATGCTTAGGTTATTTGGTTTAGCGCTTAAATTTTGCAAAAATTTAAAATGTTGTTCTGAAGATTGTCCTTAATATTCTACCATGCTACAGAATTAGGATTGAGAGGATAATATTCTATCATGCTCAACTTTTAACCTTTCTTTATTGTGTCTATGTTTGCATAACCTAAACCAGTAGCTACAGTAAGTGTTTCACAACAAAAGCCAAGTTATTTTTCCCTTCCCTACCAATATGTTCACTTGATTTCCTTGAGATAATATGTCACCTTATAGCAATGAGAAGTACATGTGACATATATACATGCAAAAGGTAGTTAATATTAAGTATAAACATTTGTTTTAACATAAACACTATTTTGAAACTTTTGGTAACTTTGCTTTGGAGTATAAATTAATATTTATTTAAGGCATGAATCCCCTTTAATAGGCCTAGTCATTTTTACCAAATTATATATCTTACCATTTATATTAAAATTAGATATCTTTTTTATTCTTCTCTTCAGTGTTTCTAATTGTCCCAAATTGAGATTGCTTAATTTTTTCTTCTTAGAATATGTATCATTTTTTAAATATTCATTTATAACTCTAATTCTGTCTAAACATTTTCCACTATGCAAGAATCCCCCTTTATGGAAATAATCATTTCAATTCTTCACTCTTTATCATCTTCTATTTGTTCCTTATTGTGTTTTTGTAATTAACCCAATATTATTGTAATAACTTGAATATAATTTACTTAATTGTGTTTTTATAATTAACCCTACATTATTGTAGTGACTTGAACATACTTTAATTAGCTGAGTGGATAATATTTTACAATGCTTAAGTTATAACCTTTCTTCGTTGTGTTTGTGTTTGTGTTTCCACAATGTAAACCAATAGCTGCAGTAAGTATTTCACAACAGAAGGCAAGTGGTTTGTCCCTTTTCTACTAGTAATTGTAACTTTGTATCTTTTTTAAAATTTAATTCTTAATTCTTCTTTGTTCTTTAGGATGAATTTAGTTCTCAATTAATCTTCAAAACTAAATATATCAGGAACTAAAATATCAGTCATATATTGATGTTTACTAGATTTGCTTGAGATAACATGTCACCTTATAGCAATAAAAAGCATATGTTAATTATATACATGTCATAGGTGATTAATGTTAAGTATAAACATTTGTTTTAACATAAATACCATAATTAACCCAAATTGAGATTGCTTAGTTTTTCCTTCTCTTTTTCCTTTTAGAATACGTATCGTTTTCAAAATTTTCAGTTATAACTCTAATTTAGTATAAAGATTTTCCATTAGGCAAGAATTCCTTTTAATGGAAATAATCATTTAAATTCTTCACTCTTTGTCATCTTCTATTTTTTTTCCTTATTGTGTTTTTGTAGTTGATCATATATTATTGTAGTGACATGAATATAGTTTACTCAATTTTGGTTTTATCTCTATAACATATACTTTAGTCAGTCACGCATTCCCTTATCTCATCTTATTTAGTTTAAACTTTTATACATATTTCCATTTATAACCATTTTCTTATACATTATGTTACATGTCATTATTAAAAATGTCTAATATTTTGCAGAAGTTGGTAAATTTTGAATTTCATTATGGTGAGGTGTTGGAAAGACACGATAATAAATATGTTAGGGTTAAGATTAAAAGGAAAAAGGGTATGAGTATTGATGAACTTAGCATGCTAGTCCTAAAAGAATTTCCTAAAGATAAATGACATAGAGTAATATCTATGTTTTACTAATTTCCTCATGAGCCGATGAGAAGCTTGAAGGAATTAAGCTCACACCATGATAAGAACATGTCAGCTGTGTTCCAACAAATGGAAGATTTGAATTATCACGATGTTAAAATCTACTATGGACATGGTTATGAGCATCCTGTAATAGATAATGAAAAATCTGAATTTAATATTGGCAATGAATTTGATAATAATGATGAGGGGTTGTTCTAAGTTCTAGTGGATCAAGATGACCACTTTATTGCTATGTAGATCTGTGAATTTGGAGATAATTTAGATGATGATAAGTTATTTACAACTGATGATGAAGAATATATTACTAAGTGAACAAATAAGAAAAGATGTGATAAGATTGTACATAGTGGGTTTTAATGTGACAATATTATTAATGGCGTTAGCAGTATTGGAAAGGGTTGCAATGAAGCAGGTGATTATTTCAAATATATACAAATATAAAAAGGAAGTTCACATGGTGCAAATAGTGAATATGATGATAGTGATGCTGAAGCTCAATTACTAGTTTGAGTGATGATGAAGTATTTATTCTAAAAAATACGTTGTTTTTAATCCAAAAACATATATGAAAGATTTTAAGTTTGAAATTGAAATTTTAAAGATGAGAAGTAGTTGAGGGAAGCAATAAGAAACTATGCAGATACAAATGGATATAATGTTTCAATGGCAAGATCCAGTGTGAGAATAGAGGTATTTTGTGAGCCACAATGTCCTTTTCAGGCATATGCTATCTGGATTGGAAATGAAAACATTTGTTGTGAAGATAGTAGAAAACAAGCATAATTGTAGGAAAGTGCAAATAAATAAGAAAATTACTAGGGAATAGATAACAAATGAATTCTTACACAAGTTTAAAAGGAACTCAAATTGGCTAATTACTGAAATGATGGATGATCTCCAAAGACAATATGCATTACAAGTAACTAAATCTCAATATTATAGGGCTAAGTGCGAAGCTATTACCATACTACGAGAATTTATGGAAGGTCATTATATCAAGTTATGGTCTTATGAACAAGAGTTACGACGAGCTGACAGAGATCTTCAAAAGGTTTTATGTGGGATTTAGTGATTTAAAGTATGGTTTTCTTAATGGATATAAAAATAATTGGGTTAGATATTTTTTGAAGACATTTGTTATAGGTGTTTTATTAGCTACCATAGGTCGTGACAAAACAATCAGATGTTTCCTATATCTTGAGCTGGGATTGAGGGAGAAAATTAACAATCTTACATTGGTTTTTGAGCATTCTTACAAAAGATCTAGACATAAATGGGAATGCTTGGACTTTTGTTAGCGATCAATAGAAGGTAAACTTTAAATATTCTTACATGTGATATTTATTTCTTAATTTAATTTATGTCTTCAATTTATGTTACTTTTTTTATTACAAGGTTAAGTGGATAAATTAAAGAACCTGTTTCCAAAAGTTAAGCATAGAAAATGTACTGGACATGTCTATGCAAATTGGTCAAGTGTTCATAAAGGCCACGCATATAAGAGTTTATTTTGGCAAATGGTGAGTTGCACAATGGAAGTCGAATTTGATGAGGTAATGGAACAGTTGAAGATTATTTCACTAAAAGATTATGATGATTTCAAAATTAGAAAACCGAAGACTTTTATGAAGGCATTTTTCAGCACAAAATGAAATTGTGAAGTAGTTAAATGTCTCTGATGAACTACTTTATACTTCAATCTTATGATGACAAATGCCTTCACAAAAGTATTCGGTTTTGAAATTTTGAAATCATCATAAGCCTTCAGTGAAATACTTTTAAACTGCTCCATTACCTCATCAAATTCAACTTCCATTTTACAACTTACCACTTGCCAAAATAAACTCCTATATGTTTAGCCTTTATAAACACTTGACCAATTTGTATAAACATGTCAGACACATGTTATATGCTCAGCTTCTATAAACAGATTCTTTAATGCATCCATTAAATTATGTAACAAAAAAGTAAGTTAAATGCCCAATTTTGGGTCAAACATTTTCAAATTTGATTAATTTAGGGCCAAACATTTTAACCTGCTCAATTAGAGTCCAATGTTATCGATTCTGCTCAATATTAGGCTATTTTGGACAAAAATCTGGTAGCGTCATACACCCGTTGTTAAGTCTAAAAAAAATTATTTCAATTTTTACTCAAAACCCTAAATTTACTTGTAATTCCTAAATATTCAACCTCTCTCTCTCTGGATCAAACTCCCCAACCTCAACCTCATCTCTCATCTCCCCATCACTATCAATTATCCTAAACATTTTAGACGTTGTACAAAGAGATCCTCCCGGTGACACTGACTTGGTGGCTATTGTTTAGTTCTAGTTCTGTGAAGTGAGTTGAGTGACATTAAAGTCCATAATGAAATTAGATGAAGTATTGATAGACTGGTGAGGGGTAGAGAAGAAGACGAGCTGTGGGTAAGCACTATTTGACCAATTCTTGCTGAAGTAAAAGAAGATAAAAGAGATTAGAGAGAAAGTTGTGATCTTTAAGAGCAGAGGGCTTTTAAAGAGATCCATGTGATGTAAGAAGCAATACACTAGTTACAATTGTAGTTCAAAAGTGATTTGATTGTTTCTTATATTGGAAATTACTGGCAGTACTAGTGATTGTATGATTAGATTAAACTTAGGGTTGGTTCGTTGTTTTTTATTTTTGAATTGAACCCAAAACGGTGGGTTTAAGTTCAACGTTCTGGCACTGGTACAAAATCCTTAATTATCAAATTTACTTAAATATTTTTATTTTCTAAAAACATGTGTAAAATAAAAAAGGTTAAATAAATAAAAGACTAATTCAGACTTAACAAGAAGTATATGACACTGCCAGATTTTCGTCCAAAATAGCCTAACATTGAGCAGAATCGATAACGTTTGAACTTTAGTTAAGCAAGTTAAAATGTTTGGCCTTAAATTGATCAAATCCGAAAATGTTTGGCCCAAAATTGGGCATTTAGCCAAAAAAAGTAACATAAATTGAAAAACATAAATCAAATTAAGAAATGAACATCACATGTATAGATATTTAAAGTTTACTTTCTGTTGATCGCTAACAAAAGTCTGTGCATTCCCACTTATTTTAAGATCTTCTACAAGAATGCTTAAAAGTTAATATCACGATTGATAATTTTCTCCCTCAACCACAACCCAAGATCTAGGAAACATCTTATTGTTTTCTTCACAACCTATGGCAGCTAATAAAGCACCTCCAAAGAATATCTTCAAAAAATATACATTTAACATAATTATTTTCTTGTAACCACCGAAAAAATCATACTTCAAAGCACTAAATCTCAAATAAAACCTTTTGAACATTGGTTTTTCAAATTGTTCATCAAGTTTTAAATAATATATTGTCTATCTTTGTTAGCTCATCGTAACTTATGTTCATAATACTATAACTTGACATAATGACCTTTCATAGATCCTCGTAGCATGGTAATAGCTTACCACTCAGCCCTATAACATTGACATTTAGTTATCTGAAGTGCATATTTTCTTTGGACATCATCCATTATTTTAATAATAGGTCAATTCGAGTGCTTCTTAAACTTATATAAGAATTCATTTGCTATCCATTTCCTGTTAGCTTGCTTGTTCCTTTGCACTTTCCTGTAATTATGCTTGTTTTTTACCATCTTTATAGAAAATATTTTCTTATTTCCAATTTAGCTAGCATATACCTAAAAAGGACATTGTCGCTCATAAATTACCTCCATTCTCACACGAGATCTCGCCATTGAAACATCGCATCTATTTATAATTGTATAATTTCTTATTGCTTCCTTGAACTACATCTCATCCTTAAATTTCATCCCAATTGCAAACTTAAGATCTTTTATATCAACTTTTGGATAAAGATAATGTATTTCTTCTTTGGAATAAATGCTTCATCATCACTACAAACTTGTAATTGAAATTTAACGTCACTATCCTCATATTCACTATTTACACCATGTGAACTTCTTTCTTGTCTTTGTGTATCTTTAAAATAATCACCTTCTTTGTTGCAATCCTTTCCACTACCTCCAACCTCATCGACAGCATTGTCACATTCAAACTCATTATGTACAATCTTGACATATCTCTTTTCATTGTTCTTGCAGCAACATATTTTTCACATTAGCTGCAAATAACATGTCATCAACTAAATCATGTTTAAATTTACTAACCTACATAACAGTGAAGTCATCATATTACTCCACTTGAACTTGGGAAATCCCTTTTCATTATCCTCAAATTCGTTACGAATATCAGAGTCAGATTCTTCACCATCTATTGCAAGATGCTCATAACTATGTTCGTAGTAAATTTCAACATTATGATAATTCAAATCTTCCATTTATTGGAGCATAACAATATGTCCTTATCATGGCGTGAGCTTAACTCCTTTAAGCTTCTCATCAAGTCATTAGAAAATTTGTAAAACATAGATATTACTTTATGTCTTTTATCTTCAGAAACTCCTTTTAGGACTAGCATGCTAAGTTAATGAACAACCATATCTTTTTGCCTTTTAATCTTGCCCTTAACATATTTGTTATCGTGTCTTTCCAATATCCTATCATAATGAAATTCAAAATTTACCAACATCTGTAAAATATTGGACATTTTTAACAATGATATGCAAATTAATACATACAAAGATGATTATAAATGAAAATATGTATAAAAGTTTTGACTAAATAAGATGAGATTAGAGAAAGTGTGACTAAGTAAAGTATATGTTATAGGGCTAATTACAAAAGCACAATTAAGTAAAGTAAATGCAAGTTATCACAATAATATAGGGTCAATTATAAAAACACAATAAGGAAGAAAAATAAAAGACGTCAAAGAGTGAAGAATTGAAATGATTATTTCCATCAAAGGGGATTCTAGCCTAGTGGAAAATGTTTATACTGAATTAAAGTTACAAATGAATATTTAAAAAATGATACATATTACACGAGAAAAAAGAGAAGAAAAAACTAAGCAATCTCAATTTAGGACAATTATAGTTTTTATGTTAAAACAAATATTTATACTTGACATTAACTACCTTCTGACATATACTTGACATATGCTTTTCATTGTTATAAGGTGGCATGTTATTTCAAACAAATCAAGTGAACATAGATATATGGTTGACAACTTAATTTATGATACATTTAGTTTTGAAGATGAATTGAGAATTAAATTCAACCTAAAGAAAAATTGAGAATTAAATTCAAGAAAATATACAAAGTTACAATTATCGGTAGGGAAGGGACAAACAACTCACCTTCTGTTGTGAAACACTTACTGTAGCTATTGGTCTAATTGGTATAAACACAAACACGATGAAGAAAATTCAGAACTTAAGCATGGTAGAACACTATCCTCTCAACTAAGTAAAGTATGTTCAAATCATTACAATAATATAAGTTAATTACAAAAACACAAGTGAGTATTATATATTCAAGTCACTACAATAATATTAGGTTAATTACAAAAACACAATAAGGAACAAAAATAGAAGATGACAAAAAATAAAGAATTGGAATGATTATTTCCATCAAAGATGATTCTTACCTAATGGAGAATATTTATGCTAAATTAAAGTTACAAACAAATATTTAAAAAATGATACATATTTCAATATGAAAAGGAGAAAATCATGAAACAATCTCAATTTGGGACAATTAGAAACACTGAAGAGAAGAATAAAAAAGATACCTAATTCTAATATAAATGGTAAGGGATATATGCAAAACCTTAAACCTTTTTATGTGATTGAATACAAATTGTTATGTTCAATGAATAATATTTTCCCACTTGAATAGTGACTTTGGGGACTAAATTTCGAAAAAGAATTGAAAATGCCTAAAATAGGTACGAGAGTCTAATGATACTGAAATGGATCGAAAATAATTTCGATCGGATGGACTTTAGGAATTTTGAAAGTTTAGGCTTAAAATGCCCTTTTTGAAAAATAATGGATACATACGTTTTTAAACCCATTTAAAAATTTTTAAAGCATCCAGTCAATACATATCGACTCGAATTAAAGTATTTATGGTCAATTTGATAGGTTACAAAAAATTGTCGGAATTTAATTCGGTTAGTTGATGAATTAAACTTATTAAGGGCCTTTTGGTCCTTTTTTTACATGATATAAGGGATTGATGAGTCATAAAAGAGGACCAATTAGAGAGTCTTATGTGTAATGCACTAAAGGAGTAGAAAAGGCAAAAAAAAAACAAGAAAAATTGGTTCATTCTTTCACCACCATTGTGAGAGACCAAAAAATAAAAGAGAAAGAAGAGAAGCAAGGGTGACTCACGGCCAAAAAGAAGGAGAAGAAGGAAGCTACCATTTTTTATGAGTTTTGAGTTGGATTTGAAGAGATCTTGATCAAGTAAAGATTGAAGGAAAAGAAGTAAGTTTTTCAAGCTTTAATTTCTAGTTCTGTGAATTTCGCATGGAATTGTTTTAGTGTAAGAGACATGTAATGAAGTAGATAATAAGTTGGAAAGCATTTAAAGGTTAAAATCAAGAAAGTAAACCAAAGAATCATGCTTGAGAGAATCTACCATGGGTAGGGTTTTTTGTGTGATGTGATTCAAAAGTCTATTTTGGTTGAAGATGATAAGAGAAATAGCCATATTTAGTGAAATTCTGTCTTAAGTTCTCAGTTCACTTGAACTAGTCCCATTATTTTCGCTATAACTCAACCTACAAACCTCCAAATTGGATGAATTCAACTGGAAATGAAACCTAAGACATAGTAGTAAATATCTCTAGAAGAGACCTTGACCTAATTCTATAAAGAAATGGGCTTTTCACAATTTTCTTTTGATCATACAAAATTGCCAACAATTTTTTTCTTTTAAAAACTTGATACTAAATATCTCTAGAAGAGACCTTGACCTAATTCTACCTGAATGATACTAAAATTTGATATTGAAAATGGTAACCTAATACTGCCCCTGTGTAGAAGTAGTTTAAGATATTTGGTACATGTTTCATGATTTAGAAGTCGAAATGACATGATTTTTAATGTTATGAAAACTAGAGACATAGGGGAACAAACTTCTAGAAGACCTCAAAACCTAATGCGAACACTTGCTAGTGAAAACTATGGAAAAAGGGAAGATATGAATTCTGGGCAGGGATCATGATCATGACACAAAAGTCATGATCGATTAATTGAATATATAGTGTTAATGTTTTATTTTTGAATTGGAAATAAATACCTAAGCAAAATGTGCTTTGTGTAGGTAAAGAAAAGGCACAGACGTGTGAGTGTACTTATCGATAAATTTACAAAACGATGAGTGTATTCTAATTGTTTCATTAGAAGTTATTGATGGCATGTGATTGTAAATTATGCATTCGATTGTTTAATTATGAGATTGAAAGAGGTTGAAAATTTTGAACGTATATGGGCCAAAGGTAGTGTCACGATTGTGACACCCTTATCACGATCGTGACAAGCTCCAGACACCTCCCATTTGTTTTTTATTTCGAAACTATATAAATTACTTTATAAAATGGTTTAAGCTTTATGTCACAAGTTAAAGTACTAAGAAAACAATGATTTCATTTTTAGCCTATGGTATACCGTTAGACTCATTACACGATAGTATACTAGTTAGAGTATTCTAAATGTGCATGGCAATGTCCGAGGAGAGTCAATTAGTAGTCCAGTCCAGTAAGTCGCTCTCTACATGTACGGAGTATGTAAAGTGCTAGTCAAAATTGTTACAGGTAAGCGATGCAGAACAAGCTCCGTGACCTTATGCCTAAAGATACCATAGTGCAAAGAAGTTTGTGGTGGGTTATATCGTACAAGAAGTTCATGACAATAAATAATGCCGCCACTATTTACTTTAAAAGTAAATAGTGAAAATATTGGCTTCAAGATGCTTATATGTTTTATATTGGTATTGTCTTATACTAAATGAAATGAATTTTTTTAGGGAAGTGTCAATGATTACAAATGATTTGCAAAGAATTTTATTTACATTTACTGAGCTCATTTAACTCACACTCTATTTTCTGTTTTTAAATAAAATCTCCTAAATGCAGGCTCAGTGGCTTCAATAGTAAAGACTCTACCTTGCGAGTAGTCAATTTCTTCACGTGCTGCTATGTAGGCATTTTGGCTTGTACATACTTTTGAGAACTATTGCATATCTTTGAATATATTTTGGAATGTACGTTTATGTAAAGAATGGATGGTATAAAAGTTTTAGAATAAAATGCATTATTTTGTTGTAGCTTTTCAAAGTTTATCGATGTAACTATTTGAGGTTGTGTGTGAGTGGATTTGAAATCCACAATTTGTAGTTGATAAATTGATGTGATAATAGAAGTGTTTTAAACTTTTATAAGGACTTTGAAATTTTTGGGATGTCAAAATACAGTCGTTATGCTGTCGAAATTTTTAATAAATTGAAAAAAACTCCATTGTTTACATTACTTATTATTGAGTTGAAGCTTTTCCATAACAAGGGCAATAAGCTTAGCTCCACGAGACCTTTCCAACCGATTCAGATATCTACTAGAGGGCCACCGTGGAGTACCGGGCAAGTTGCCTATTCATTTCAAGATAGGAGCCTGCCAATATAATTCGATGCAAATGACTAGGTCTATTAAAAGAGATTCATGCCTTAAATAAATATTGGTTTATATTCAAAAGTAAAGTTACCAAAAGCTTCAATATAGTGTTTATGTTAAAATAAATATTTATACTTGACATTAATTACCTTCTGAAATGTATATACTTCGCATATATTTTTCATTGCAATAAGGTAACATGTTATACATATATTTCACATATGCTTTTTATTGCTACAAAGTGATACGTTATCTTAAGGAAATCAAGTGAACATATCGGTAAAGAAGAGACAAATATCTTACCTTCTACTGTGAAACATTTACTATAGCTACAGATACAATAAAGAAAGGTGAGAACTTGAGCGTGTTAAAATATTATCATCTCAATTCTAATTTTGTAGCATGGTAGAATATTATAAACAATCTTCACGAAAACATTTTTAATTTCTGTGACGTGCAAGTGCTAAGTCAAATAACCTAAGCATATGCAGACAGATAAATTAATAACTATCTAAGAGCATTATATTCCAAACATAATTCATAAGCCAAATATATATAATATGCTATGATGACAATGCTGTAGTTGTCATTTATCAAGAAGGAAATCCAAGAGGAATTCGAATTTTTGGCAATTATAACCACAAGGAGGAGTTTACAGACTTTTCTTTTTTTGTATCTTCAAAAAAGATTGTTAAATCATAGAATTAAGACGTTTAGATTGAG
Organism: Erythroxylum longipes; assembly: GCA_027563885.1. Classification (NCBI taxonomy): domain Eukaryota; kingdom Viridiplantae; phylum Streptophyta; class Magnoliopsida; order Malpighiales; family Erythroxylaceae; genus Erythroxylum; species Erythroxylum longipes. The sequence continues at coordinate 3,674,811 of JAOQMS010000178.1, forward strand.
TATGAATCTTCTAGGAAGAAATCCCACTATGAAGCACTTTTCAGTTTTCCTGTAATGAACTAAAAAACATAAAAACAAAATTGACAGAGAAGATTGGTACAACAAATTTTGTAATGTGAAGAGGAGCTAAGATTGGTGTGTTATAGAGAATTATATGTGACATAAAAGCAAATCATAAATTATGTAATGTGAAGAGGAGTGAAGAATGGTCTGTGGCAGAGAAGATTGGTGCAACAACAAAGAAAGGTGTAACACAATCTATAAAGAGGAGTAACAGTGAAGAAAAGGTGTGCTTTGACAGAAAATGGTGTGTAGGTAAGAATATGAAATCCTAAATTAATTTAAGGTTTCAATCATTTTCTTTTAATTTTCTTTAGTTTGCTTAGTATTACTTAATTTGTTTAATTAAGTTTGACATGTTAAATATATACAACTGTAATCTTATCACGTTAGCAATGTTAACAAAGATACTAATGTTAGGTTAAATTTGAAAAAATTTGAAAGTATGAGTATTTAATTGTCACTTTTTAAAATTCAAACTATAATTATAAAATTGAGTAAAGTTTGAGATTTTTTATAATTAACTCATTAAAAAAATGCAATCTTTTAATAAGCGTCATATCAAAGAGCTCTATGGCCTCTCACACATTTCCTACCTTATGATACTCACTTACAAACATGTTCCATGATCTTGTACCTCGACTATAAGCCAATAGGACTTTCATACCTTGAATGCCAACCCCATTTTATTAACTTTTGCATAAACAAGAGCTAACAATACTAACACAAAAAGTTCAAGTTCAAGTTCACTCTTCAAAATTTAAACTTGTCACAAATACAAGAATAAATGATAACATGAGATAGTCATGTCTAACATAGGACTTTAATATAGGAATGGAATGCGATACATCATTCTTAAATAGAAAATTGTTCTCCAATCTATAGACTTAGGTATAGTAAATATAATTTAATTTAGTTTGCCTACCTCAAACTCAATAAACTCATTCTAAATTGATTTAACTTTAAACCAAATTTTACAATCTAATCGAACTCAAAGTTTGAACCTTTCATATAACACAAAATAACGTTATTTGTTAATGTAACAATACAATGTTTTTTTTTTGTGAATTGAATCCTTAAAAATGTTCTCTAACTTTACTTTTGAAGGTCATCTTTCTAACTTATTCTTTCTGTTTTCATAAACATTTTCCTTTTCTATGACCATTTCAAGATCCTCCAATATCTCTACTTTTGAATCTTCCAAATAGGACCTCTTCTTTTTTATGCTCTCATGTATGTTTTTCTTCTTCTCATTCGATTGTATTGCTCTCTATCATTTGCGTGCTCTTATGTTCATTACTTATTCTCCAACTCCCTCTCTAATATTTATTTTCTCATATTTTGTAGAAGACTTGACAGCGATTATTGAATGTTCAAATTGGGCAAGCTTTAAATAACTTAAAATCATATTAGACTTTAACTCGATCCAAATACTCTAAGGCTATGTTTGGTTGGATGTAAAGTTTTTAATAGAATGGAATGATTTATAATGTAAATAATTGTAATATTAGAAAATTGTTGTTTGGGAGGAATGAAATAGTTCATAATATGATATAGTGAAATGTTGTTTGGAAGATGAATGAAATGTAATATAATGTATGTTTAATAATAATAAATAACTATTATACCCTTGATAGAACAAAACATATGTTAATAGATCAAAACACATGTTGATAGGAATTGATTTTCTGGTTATATAAAATCAAAACAGCATGAAATTAATGTCACTACAAGTGTAAAGTAATAATGTCATTTTTAATTAGATTTTCAAATTTTGTTTTTTGTATTAGTATATATACAACAAAACTACAACTGTTTGTTTTTCCAGTCTTATAAACTCAAGCTACAATATTAATACACGCAACAAAACTACGAAATCCAAAAATTAAACGAACAACTGAGCTTCATAGCCAATCATACAAATTTTCACTCAATCAAGCTCCTAATATGCTTTAATGATTAAAATGATCGAATAAAAAAACTGACGCTAAATAGGTTCATTAACGCAATATGAGCCCATGATTGATACCCCTGATGCCACAATTTTCTTCAAAGCTAACTCCCTGATGTTTGATATTTCACATTTGCTTCCTTCAAGTAAAGAAGATCACTTGAAAAAGAGACACTACATAAACATGAAGAAGGCATTGAAATTTGTAACTTAAGATGATGTGGTAAGTGTTCTAATTAACATATGAACACTCACTTGCAGATAAGAGAAAGAAACAATCGCCCTATCTACCTTCATTTACTCCAAATGATCAACAAAGTCACCAAAACTACCATTTCATTAATTATTGTCGGCTTTACATCTATTCATCATTCAATCGAAAGCAATATCAAATTAGTAATCTATATATCCCAGAACAAATAAATCCAACATGCGTTTGTGAATCAAAACATGCAAGACGACATCAAAATATATATCATGCGTATTGAAAATATTATAAATGATCAAGGTCAGAATAAACAACATCAAAGCAACGAATCAAGAAAAGTTAAGCCTTCATTTAATTGCTACTCAATCATCAACTGAGAGACAAATATCAAAAACAAATCGCAAAACAAGCAATTCCGTCAATTACATGCTCATTTCAAATTGAATGGCTTCGTGCTCAATGCCGTCCACAAAATATCTGACCAAAATATAAGAGAGGGACAAAAGACTAGACACTAAACTCCAGTATTCAAAAGACACCAAGTCATCAGCATACTCTTAAGATATAATAGCAACGACAGTATTATCTACAATTCCTTATAAGGCATCTTAAACTACAATATATTCTTACGTATATTGACTGGTGCACCAAGTAATGCCCTCACCTCATCAGGCCTACGAACAAGAAAAATATAACTTTCATACAATTTTGAAGCTTCCATTCCCAGTTCTACCAAATGATAATATAGTTCTATCACGACCATAAATCTCTACCAGCTTCTCATAGTCGTGAATAGGTTTCCCTCTCCACTCAGCGGTTTCTAGTTTAGCCTGTTACAAAAATAAGTTTATGAATCAACCAAATCATAACATGTATCATATTTTCTTCCAAAAAATAATAAAGTTCACCTGGATCAAGCTCTCCCACACTTCTGACTCAGCACTCCACATATTTGTTATAGGACCTCATGCAAATCTACTACCGCCATTTGAGAATAAATCAAAACAATTGCTCCACTTATCTGCTATGATTTTCCCATTGTGTGCATCATCTTCATCATCATTTCATAACCATCTTGGTTATCATTTTCCCCTTCATCGTACTCTTCATCGTACATTCCATTCAATTCCATTGCTAACTGTCCTACCAAACATAACCTAAATTTGAGCAAAAAAGAAGAGTTGATTTGAACTTAAGATCCAAATGATCCATTCCTTAATGAAGAATACAATGGAGAGAAAAATGATAAGCAAGATGGCTATGAAAATGACGAAAAAGATGATGCACACAGTGAGGAAATCATAAGAGATAAGTGAAGTAAGTGTTTTGATTTATTCTCAAACGGAAATAGTGGATTTGCATGGAATCTTGTAACAAGTATGTGGAGTGCTGAACCAGAAGTGTGAGTGAGCTTGATCTAGGTGAATTCGTTTTGTTGGACGAAAATATTATATATGTTATGATTTGGTTGATTCATGAATTTGTTTTTGTAATAGGCTAAACCAGAAGCCATTGAGTAGAGAGAGAAGCCTATTTATAACTATGAAAAGTTGGTGGAGATTTATGGTCTTGATAGAGCAACTGGGGTGCAAGCTGAAACAGCATATGAGATAAGAAATATCTATCGAAAGTGGATTTTCAAACACCATGGATGACATTTATGACATGTTTCGCAATGAGTTAAGTTTCGAAGACAATGGAATGATGGATGGTGATCGTATTGAATCTTCAATAGGAATCCCAGCTCAGTCTCAAAATGCAAACTCAAGTATATCTAGGAAAAGGAAAAACAAGGCATCCTTTAATGACGATGAAGATATCATCAAAGATGGACTTAACACAGTTGCTGAAGCCCTTATAAAATCCACTTCACTGTTGGTTAAACTACTTCCGATTCTAGAAGAAGAACTATATAATCATTTGGTGGAGTTGGGACTGGAAGCCTAAAAAATTTATGAAAGTTATATTTTTCTTGTTCGTAAGCTTGATGAGGTGAGGGCGTTACTTGATACACCAGTCAATATATGTAAGAATATGTTGGAGTTTATGATGCCTTCTAAGGAATAGTAGATGATACTGTTATTGTTACTATATCTTAGGAGTAAGTTGATGACTTGGTGTCTTTTGGATACTGGAGTTTAGTAATTATAGTCCCTTGTCCTCTCCTATATTTTGGTCTAATATTTTGTGCATAGAATTGAGCATGAAGCTATTCAATTTGAAATGAGCATGTAATTAAAGAAATTGCTTGTTTTGCAATTTGTTTTTATATCTATCTCTTAGTTGATGATTGAATGGCAACTAAATGAAGACTCAAAGTTTCTTAATTCGTTGCTCTGATGTTGTTTATTATGATCTTGATCATTTATAATATTTTCAATGCACATAATAAATGTTTTGATATTGTCTTGCAAATTTTAGTTCACAAATGTATATTAGATTTATTTGTTCTTGGATATATAAATTACTGATTTTATATTGCTTTCAATTTGAATGATAGATGGATGCAAAGCCGACAATCATGAATGAAATGGTATTTTTGATAACTTTGTTGCTCATTTAAAGTAAATGAAGGTAGATAAATTGGTTGTTTCTTCCTCTTATTTACAAGTAAGTGCTCTTATGTTAATTAAAACACTTACCGCATCATCTTAAGTTACGAATTTCAATGTCTTTCTCATATTTTTGTAGTGTCTCTTTTTCGTGTAATCTTCTTTACTTAAAGGAAGCAAATATAAAATATCAAGCATGAGAGAGTCAGCTTTGAAGAGTATTGAAACATCAAGGGGTATCAATAACATCATGATATCAATCACAAGCTCCTCTTTCGAGAATGAACTTGTTCAACATCAATTTTTTTATTCAATCACTTTAATCATTAAAACATATTAGGAACTTGATTAAGTAAAAATTTATATGATTGGTTCAAGTTATTAAACTCAATTGTTCATTTACTTGCTAAATTAGGTAATTTTGTTGTGTATATTTTTTTGTGTATATTTATGTTGTAGCTTGAGTCTATAAGACTAGAAAATAAACAATTATAGTTTTTACGTATATACTAATACGAAAAATAAATTTTGAAAATGCCATAAAAAATGACTTGATTATTCTGCACTTGTAGTAACATTAATTGTAGTAACATTAATTTCATGTTGCTTTGATTTTATATAACTAAAAAATAAAATCCTATCAATATATGTTTTGATCAATTAATATATGTTTTATTCCGTTAAGTATAAAATAGTTATTTATTATTATTACACATATTATATTTCTTTCCATCCATCTTTTAAATGAATCATTCTATCCCTCTCAAATAACAATTTTTTAATATTATATTTATTTACATTCTATTAAATTATCAATCATTTCAATCCATTATATTCCATTTCATTTCACAATGGTTTAAAAGACTCAAATCTGACTCAATCCATTACCATTCTTATACAGACCAGTGCATTCAATAAATACAAGTTCTTTGGATTGTAATGATTAAAAATTGAAAGGGAGTAGTCAATGAATTTGCACAAAGATGAGTAAAAGATCAATTTAGTAATGACGATACACGAGGAGAGGGTGTATAGCAAAACTTGAGAGTGAATTTGATTGACTTGGAGTTTGGTTTTCAAAGTTTGGGTAAAAGACGCGAATTTGATCGTCACTAAAAGAGAATGGTGCTATAAGTTTGTAGTGGAAAACTTGGTGACAAGTAGAGGAGATTATGGGCGACATGATGACTATAGTTTTTGAAGCAAGCAATTTCTGGGAAAAGGCTGTTTTCTGGGA